>CATIWJ010359196.1:0-15555 GCA_949640765.1 Croton laevigatus | reverse complement strand
TTGACACTGTCCCTATCTCTTAATTCCTCGAACTGTCCTTTATCCTATCATTGTCCATATTCAATAATCATAAGGTATTGTCCTTATTTGTCCATAAAATAGTCCATATAATTATTTTTATTTGGATCCTTTTAATTTTATTTGTCCAAACATTCAATAAATGTATCATGTGTGTTAATTATCAAATTTTTGTCATTAAATTTATTTAGACTCATTTAATAGTTATTCCAGATCCAATATTGTTATCAAATTAATTTAATTAAGTCATCATAATTTTTAATCTTAAAATAAATTAAGATTTTTCACTAATTAATTCACAAAATATTTATCTTATAATATTTATCTCAAAAATCAGTTTCTAATATTTATTTTAGTCATATCAAATTTAATTATAGCCTTTAATTAATTTATTGACACCCCAAACATATTTAATTTCAAAATTAAACTTAATTTATTATTAAATCAGTGTTTTGGATGAAATTGAAGAAGGAAAAGTAGTTTCGGGTCGTTACCGAATTATTTCAGAGGCGGAAGGACGAAATTGAAAGCGGCTGGAAAGTATGAGGACGGAACGGTATTTTGGCATCAGGCGCGCGGCCTGCGGAGCGTCTCGCAATCTCGCCAAAACGACAGCTCCTTCCTCGCGCTGGCTCACCGAACGACAGGCGTCTGGGCGTGGGTTGGCTGCGGCTGGGCTGGCAGACTGGGTTGGTTCGGATTTTTATGTGGTTTTCTCTCAATTTTTTATGTCTATCCGAAATTTTAGACACACTAATGACTCCTCAGAGGTTAAGGGTCATTTTATAGACCAGATTACATTATTAATTTTTTTGTATTTTAGTTTTAATTATTTTAATTACTATTTACTTTTTGACAAATTTATTAAATACCAAAATAAATTTCATTTTCTTGTCTCCCACTTGTTTCCCATTACTTTCATCAATAATTTTACTTCAATTATGATATGTGACAGATTTAAATTTTTACTTGTGTTAAAATTTAATTACAATTTACTTTTTAATCCACTTTTATCCATATTTCTCATTTAATTGTAAACCCATCAAATTATATCTTTAATATTGGATAAAAATGTCACAATTATTTATTTAAGTTTGTCTCTAAAGAAATCTTAATTTTAATTGTACCTTTGATACTTAATTTATTTGATTTTACTTATTGTTTACTTAATTTTCAAATTAAATTAAATAGGTTTATCTTTGTTTACAATTGATTACCATTTGCCTATGTGTTTATTAAGTGTTTACTTCATTTTTATCATATTTATACTTGGTTTAATATTTTCCTATTTAACTAGGGTAAGTTTTAAATTTACCGTTTTACCGCATTTTACCCCGTGTGGTAAAAATTAACCGATTTATACTCAAAATACTCATTTGTTTAATCTCATTATTTTCTAAACATTCAATTAAATAAATTTTCCATAAAATAATTTATTACTAAAATTTAATATAATTCATTTTTCATTTAATCTAATATTTTTGGTAAACTACAATTTTTTTCTTATTATTATTTTTAGGATGTTACAAAAAATACCTTATTTGAATTTTTTTATTTTTTTTATTTGCAGTACTGTTTACAATATCTGGACCAAAATTTTTTGATGTCATTAGGATTTATATCCCTACTTTTTATTTAAGATATTAATAACTTTTCCAATTATGTTTTATTAATCATTTTTCTTTCAACTTACTTTTTCGTTAATTATGTATCTTATTTTTAGACTGTAGAGAAGGTTTTAATCGCTATAAAAGCAAATAAAATATATTATGATAATTAACAAATAAATATTAATATTACATTGAAAATAATTAATAAAATTATAAATTGTGGACATAGCATGAGTGTAAAGTTTTAACTTTGGATTTGTCACAGATGTACTATATTTGAAACTTTTAAACAACTGTACACTAAATCGTAAAATTTGTCACAATTTGGAAAAAAGAAATTGATGTGCACCATCATAAAGAACCAAAATAAAATTTTACATATCATCTTCAACATTTAGCCAAAGACCATACTAAAATTTTTCACATATACCAAATTGAAACTCTTGTCGAAATCAATCAAAATCCGGCCCCATTTCTACATCGGATCATAAAAAAGGTCAGAAATTGCAACATAAATTTTTATACAATTATTTTAGGGATGAAATTAGTGTATGATTAATTTTTATGAATAAATGTAATGATTAATTTATCAAATTGTTTTTATTATATGCTCCTGTGTGAATAATCTCTATCATAAATGGATTTCTTTTCGGTAATGCTTGAACTCATAATTTCGAGGAATTCAATTTTTTTTAAAAATTTTTTTATTTGTTTTTAAAACAACTCACTAAATTATCTATTCGATGCCAAGATCAAAATTAATGTATCGTGATTTATAGAATTTAATAATATATTATAAATTAGACAAAATCAGTTTATATCGTTAAATTTGTAGTAATTTATAATATAAAGTCAAATTTTAGAATATATGGCTTATAGTTTTTTCTCTCATATCTATATATAGACAATCAACCGGATGATTTGAAAAAGTAACATAAAACTGAATTTTGATAACACCCGAAAACTGAGTGCTATAGCACCACAGTTTTCTTTTTATCTGTTACAAAATGACCATGATGTGCTCCATTATCACTTGTAAAAATTAGTTTCATTTAAATTTTTTTATAATATGTTGGGGTATATGTTTTATTATTAAGAATTGAATATATTGAAAAATTTCCAATTTTCAACATAAAACTTAGTAGGACGTACTATACGCTTAAAATTGAGAGCAAGAATGAAGAAATAAATAGTTGGTGTCATTACCACGTCCATCACATAAAATAAAATAATAAAAACCCTTGAGAATTTCGGAGGTCGCATCAGTCTGAAAGTATAAATTAAAAGAATTGGAGATTACATTTAACAAAAAATTCGGAGTGGAATGCACATAAAATTTAAAATTTGAACATTTAAGACAGTTCCATTATTCATTTTCAGCTGAGCAAGAGATGACAATACCCTTTCCAATAGCAAGAAAAGAACCAATTGCAATACCATCTTCGAAATAGTGATCCACCACCAGCAGAGAGCGAAATCACATCTACCCGGTCTTGGACGCTGCAATAATATTTAGAATGAAAGCATCCGGCCTCTACTATTTGAGTTCGTTTAGAAGTGGTTACTCTAATTTCTTTTTGGAGAAAATTGGCTACTCTTACTCTAGCTGCCGTGGACAATTTATGCGGGCCGTCGCCTTCATACTCATGAGGTGTGGTGAGAGGGACAAGCATTATACATTACAAAACCTTGGTTTAAGCATCTTGCTCCAATTAGCTTCCTAAAAAATTATTTAAGCATAATTAAGAAAGAATTTATAATTATGCATATATTAATTAACATGTTGCATCGAAATCCATTTTTGAAAAAGAGATAATGCGACAAAGTCTACCGAATACCAATTTGAAAGAACTAATTATTTAGTGTAGAAATATGTAAATTTTTCCAGTTCTTCGAATTTCGGTTTTGACAACCATTTTTTCTCGACAGATAAAGGAGGCAAAACAAAGAGATGAATAAATATATCATTGAAATTAAAGAACTAAGACGTCTATCAGACCAAATCTCAAGGACTAAAGCATAATTTTCCCTATACTGAACTGAAAGATCAGATTGAAAACCTAAACTGAGTACGATACATACATGGTACAGCCATTGTTTGTTGATACAATCTACAGCATAACCTAATTGAGTGGGCCAATAATGCATACAAACTGTGCAACATATGAAACGAAAAAGACACTACTACTGTTCAAACTAGTCCAAAATCAAAATAACACAACTTTGTAAGGTAAGGTGAGTGAGGGAAAAGGCGCTGCATGTATCATCACAAAAATGACTTCTGATGAAGTTATGGATATATGTTAGACATTACTGTCACTTGTCTTTTTCTGTTTCAGAAGGCTCTGCTTCATTCTTCTGCTTCGCAGGGACAACCTTAGCGGGGGTTGAGTGCTCGGACTGGGAAAATCGAATCAACACTTGCATTAGTATGGTAATAACAGCAAGTACAGATGCTGACACTGCAATACCCTTCCATGATGAAAAGAGAGAAGACCACTGGAGGAACTTCCAGGCCCCAAAGAAAAGCATACAGCCCCAAGATATTACAACCTGGATCCAACATACAAACATAATTAACTGATATACAAAAAATTAACATGATATGAACCACCCATCTCAGAGGATTGTAGATAGCACTCAATGAAAACCAGTTTCTCACCACAAGAGATTTTATCGGTCTACCAGTATCCTGCAATGGTTTGTCTCTGAATGTGTTGTCAGCTATATGCTTGTCCAGTAATGCGTCCTAGCAAGCCATAAAGAAAAACGTAAAGGAAACCATAGCAATACCGCTAATCACTGGTGATAACAGAGAAATAATTTTAAAATATAAGCATAGGCAACCGTTGGCTTCAAACATACACCAGTTTACATTTCACTATTCTTTTTTCTTACACTTCAAAATTTACTTCAGATGTGAATGAGCAGCAGGCTGCATAAATCAAGACCCTGCTACATTTGTCAAACAGCACACACATACCTTGGCTACAAATACATCTCTACACCATTGTGCAACTTCTTCTTCTGTTTCAGGCAAATCCTTCATCAAATGACGTTTTAGGTGTACGTGCACCTGCAAGAGAGTAACAAGATTCATTATTACCAATGACCATTAGAAGAAACCAATACAGTTTTTTCTTAACAAAGGCACAAGCAATCACAAGTCACAAATTACAGGATATATTCAGTCTTGTTTTTAGGGTACATCCTAATTGAGCATATCCAAATCCCCCACCCACTAACCCAACCCCCCCAAATACACACACAAAGAAAACCAACCCCCATGAGAAGAAAACCAAAATTCTTATGAATAAAGGGGCCAATTTGTTTTGACCCAGCTCCCGACATATTCATCATATTATCTGCCATCGAGAAAGTATTTATTCTAAACTCTCTTGCATTAAACAACCTGCCAAAAGCTAAGCTCTAAAATTTAACCAATTTCAGAATTGCATACAAGCCAACAAGCTTCACTTTCATTGTTTAACTACTAAAAATAGGCCACATCCACTTCAGAGCTATTTAATTCCCAGTCACCAGCAATATCTAAGATCAGAACTGTATGCTCCTCGAATCATGCATCTATTTTACTATCCAGTCAAAAAGGACAATGATGACCCTAGCAAAGCAGAAAGATACCAGAAAGAAGCTCAAAAACATATATAGAACACTAATGTCAAACACTGGATTACAATCCACTTGGATTCGAATGCCTGAAGGATAAATGTCAGTCTCATAATCAAAGATGGTGTAATTTCAATGCCAGCAATTGGATTATATGAAACTCAGAGGCCCAGCAGAAGACAACATTGATGAAGTTTCCAAATTCAATCATGCATATAAACCACTTCATGAAATCAAATGCATCACAAGATTCTGTTTGCTTACCACTGAGGATTGCCCCTTGACTATTCTGAGCATCGTAGGTTGAGGTGAATTTTTGGGAATAGCTACTGTTACGTCATAAATGGCTGGGACAAAAGAGCGCATATTGCTCACTGCTGAAACAAACCCCTAAAGGCAGCAAAGAAACAAGTTATCAAGGAGGATGATGAGACACAAAAATTTGAAGGAACATGCACTCACATTACTTTTCCAAAAAAAAAAAAAGAAACGAGGTGGGAAGAAAGATGATACATAATACACCAACAAGAACAAGGAAGCAACAGGAAAAAACAGCTACTTGCATAAAACCCTAAGTTCGTTTATTTCAACTTTTTTCTTTTTCATTGGCAGTTTCAGTGAGACAATCTATGAAAATTATATTATCAGATAAAAAGGTGATATGGTGTCTGAAGGCCATCAAATAATATAGCTGGACAAATGCATAAGCCAAGAAGAAAAGTCATGTCATTAGAAATGTTTCACTGATAGTATGCTACATACTCCAGCTAAATACACCATATCTGAAAGGACACAATATTCCTTCACTGAGTTGCTTTGCAATTCCAAAGTATGGGAATATACAAAACTTGAATAAAATATTAGGAACTATGCCAATATTCACACTGCAATTTGTTATTTCCTAAAGCACTTCTCCTGCAATATTATATATAAATTCTTAATCAGCTTATTGCCAACCTGCTTCTGCTTCCACACATCTAGTGCAAGCCAAAGTGAAGTTCAAACAGCAATTGGAGAAACTAAAAGGAATGATTTGCATTTTTCCCTTTCTCCTTCTATGTATCTCTCTATCTTTTTTATTTTATTTTACTTTTTATTCTCTCTCTTTTAGTGAAAAGAAAAAAGTGAGCATGAGCAGTAAGAGGTTGTAATAAGAAGTTCACCTTAGTACGAGGAATCAAAACATTCCTAGGAATATGCAATCCTGCAGAGGCTGCATATTCCTGAGCTGCTAAAAGCTTTGCCTGGGTAAAGCGAGTTCCTTCTACAAACAGAGCCAGCCAGAATGGCCGAGGGAAGTCTTTTAGCCGTTGGAGACCTGACTGGAAATAGGATTCCAAAAATTCAAAATTGGAACAAGAATTAGAGACATACATCCATTCATCCAATGTGAATGACAACCAATGGGACATTTGAACTTATTTTATATCACTACATGCTATAAATATAAATATATTCAAAATATATGTACTGATACCTTTAAAGTGTTTTCATCTTTGGCCCAATTTCTTTCTAGGAAGAGGTATTCAGAAAACCACATGGACCAGCCTATTACCTGAATCAAGTTGCAAAGAATTTATAATCTAAGGAAAGTGCATATCACATAACCAAAAACACAATTCTCCATGGCATTACACATAAAAAAAGAACAGAAAACAGAGAGACAGAGAAATGAATAAATAAGGCAGTGCCAGAACCTTAAACTTGCTAATATGTCCCATTTTGGAAGAATTACTATTCATCCTGACTCTTAGTAACTAATACTGCTTATTCATAATTGTAGCTTCATTTCATTGTACAGTATTCGAGGCACAAATCAGATGAACTTTTGAGTGTGTATGTGTTTTTACTTTTTCCTATGTGGGGATTGGGGCGGGGAGAGAGGGATTCTATTCCTAGTTTGCTTTTCTGTAATATCTAATCATTCATAAAGAGTCTGCTTCTGAGCAGATAAAGTTCGATTCAAAACTCTAGTGACTGAATTTCAGGTATCAAACTTAATCTTGTTGTCATTATCAAGAACTGAAAAGTTATAACATACCGGAAGAACTTTTGATGATTTCTTCATGACAGCTAATGCACTACCAAGGCATCCCGAACGCTGTCATAAGTGTACTAAGAAATTAGTTAGTATAAAGAATTACAAAAGAAAAGAAATGTAAACAAATATGAAATTAGAAAACTGAATTTTTAAAATAAAACAGTAAAACAGATGCATGCACATCAACAGTCAAACAATTATTGCCCAGAATATATATATATATATATTCATCCATTCTACCCAAGTAAGCATACTCATACTTGTGCGTTTTCATATGTGTAAATAAGTTGCTGCATATCAACACTTTACCTGAGCCAAAACCCATCCAACAAGCCAATCAATGTCACTTCTGTGATTGCATATGACAAGTGCGTGCTCTTTGCCTGAGAAAACATAAGCACACAAATAAGCAACATGCGAAAATGAAGCAGCAGCAAACATCTTGATTAACTATAGCATCGCCTTACCCATCAAATGGAAGGTCTCTGGATCCGTAAACAATTGGATCTGCATGCACAAATTATCAAAATTTAACTTTCCCAGAATATAAAATTATTTTTTTATTAAAAAAAAAAGAGCAAGCCAAATGTCAAGGTAGCTAGTTCTAGCCCATTTCCTTATCAATGTGCCATCTAAAAGACATCTTCCACATTAAGCTGAAGCAATAAATTGAGACAAAAAGGAAGACAAGAATGGTTTTGAGTTGCCCTGTTTAGGGGACTGCAGTGTGCAGGAAGCAGGGAAGACTCTAATTTAAACCCATCTGTGCCCATATGTGAAATAAATAATTGCAAATGGCAATAAACAGTATTTCATCTTTTGTAAAAGAAACCATTCCTCCCCCTTCTTCCCCCTCCCCCATATAAACAAATTAATTTGTGTTTAGCAGTTACAGTGACTATCAACACATGCATGTGCAAACAGATATGCACAAATGGAAAGGTAAGTCGCCACATGAAATGTGTAAATAAATGGCTCCGAGGAGCAATCTGAGGTGTCTGCCCACTGTTTTCCCATTCCGAGTGGCAAAATATATTTTTCTTCTGATAATCTATTTTTGGATGCAAGTCAACCCAAACCACCCTTCTCCTCACCACAAAAGCAGTAGGGAATGCAAGCATTATTCTCTCGAGCAAAATCTTGGCTAATGCATTCTAAATCAGGACAAAGACAAACACAAGTAAAAGGGCAAAATATCCACATGTGATTGGAACATTTAATCAATCAACAAATTAGAGGCTCAGAGCATTGTACCATCATCTGAACATACTGCACTGAGAAGTAGAAGTTTCAAAATTCTAAACCAAATCAAAATGTACAAATCCAAACAAAAAACAATGGCACGACATTAAACTAGTGTGTTTTGTTAGAAACCTTAATTCCTGCCCACCAATCAACAAGCCAAACAAGCTCCAGCCACAACAACTCAGCTACAGCTCTATTGATCTTTCTGTACGTATTCTTTGACAGTGGCCTTATGAGCACAAAGCAGATTGCCTGAAAAATGTATTTAAGTTAAATCGACTAGCTTCAATTGCAAAACCAAGTAGATTCAAAAAACCAAGCACAAAATATAAATCGATCCACCCCCAAAAACCAGAAAGACCGAGATTAATCTAATCCCTATACTTCGATTAAAAAAAGGAACAAAAGAAAAACAAAGTATAATATCAAACAGGTTACCTGAATGAAATTAACAACGAAACCAGACAAGAAGAAGAGAACTCCCAATGGCAGAATGACAACTGCCGCTGGAATCGCCATTTCTCAAACAAAAACCGAGCTTTGAGAAAGCAATAAAGAGAAAGAAAACAAAAGCTCGGATCGGAGATTGACACAACACAACACAAGAAAAGCAAAATGATGGGTTAAAATCGATGAGAAATTTTCAAAAGTTATTATAAATATAAAATTAGAATTTATTATATTGGAAGTATCGATGAGGATTTTATGGGTAATTGTGGATTTGATAAGAAATTGGATAAAGAGATGGGGAAAGAAGTGTCAGGCTAATGCACTGAGCAGTGCAAATGTAGAAAGAGAGATAGAGCTTTAAACGCAGTTGGTCATTTTAAAAAGGAAGAGGTTTCATTTCATATCATTTCAATAGTCGGTCTCGGCCGGTTATACGGTTAAACCTAATCCGACTAACCAATTTAATGAACACGCTATCTACTTCAATTTTGACGGAAAAAGTACCCAACTTTAGAGGTTGTAACAAATTAGTACCCTAACTTTAATTTGTAACATGACAGTACCTCAATTTATAATTTTATAACATAACAGTACCCTTAGATTCTTGGGTAAATTTTATTTACGGTATCTAAACTTTATGGATTCTTTCACAAATATACCTAAACTTAAAAAAAAGAAATTAATTTTACTTGGTTTCTAGGTTTCAGCGGATTGCTTGATGACGTAGCTCTTGATATGACAATTATAACACCTATATTTCAACTCTTTCATCAAGGCTTTCATTGGTCAGCTGAGATCATAAATCAACTTCTAAACTTTCATTTATATATTAATTTTTCTAATGAGTATATATATATATTGCATTTATATACCAAATATATATATATATATATATACCAAACAACAACATGTATACATTCATCCGTATATAAATAAAAATATTTTTCTCATCGGGATTCTATGGATTCATCATTCTTCCAATTTTCAATTATTGATTTATTTTGGTTGTTTCTATGGATGAATGCTAAAACTTTTGTTTTTTTCTTTGCTAAATTTCAAAAGTTCAGTATTGATTCCAATTTCACAATTAGGCTAACCAACATATAGAAACTCTGTAATGGTAAAATACTTATAGAACTCTGTATCAGAGCATTAATATTTCTAAAGAAGAAAGGAAGAAGAAGGGGCAATAATAAACTAAGACCTAGTACTACTTTATTTCCTTATAGGCACTAATTAATTAAATAGGGGCATAAAAGTAATTAAATAAAAACTGCTATGAACTCTATTTTTCAAAGTATCCGTTATTTACTAAATGTAACTTTTAAAAAACTGGTATTTACTTACATGTATATCATAAAATAAATTGATTAGAAAGGAACGCAAAATGGGGGAATGAAACGGGAGAAAAAAAAGGTTAAGCTTTGTTCAAAACTTTGTAGACTTGGCGGCTTCGCTATTAGTCTCTCTCTATATACGCGGTTATGTTATTTGTTTAATTTACAATGATGATTTGGTATTATGCTTGAATTATTTTATTTCAGTTGAATCGGAATCTCTCCTTCAATTCCTGCGCATTTGGTAAACTCTCTTCGCTTATTTCTTCTTCTATCCCTCAATATCTTCAAAATTGTTTGGTATCCTGTTTTTTTTCTCCCTTTTTTTAGTATTTTTTTGTCATTTTATTTGGTGTTCTGTACTTTTATTTCCTGATAAAAATTGCAATTTTATTAGTTGTATATCCTTTAACGTTTGACTTTTTAATCAATTTTGGTGTTTATTGATGCGTTACATTGAGTTTTCAATAATTTTACCCAAAAATTTCAAGTTTTTTTTCTTTGGATAGTATTTTTTTTTGGGGGGGTTTTCCTTTTTGAGGTTTTAGCTATGAAATGTGGAAACTGAAGATTTGTTTCTTTATTTGGTTATTCAACTCTAACTAATAACTACAATGGCTAATTTGAAATGTAGTGAATTGGTAGCTATATCATCTTTAGTATATTTTGAAGAGCACTTCATGTTAGAAGTTAACCTGTGTTTCTACTTCTTTTCGTTTTGAGTTTAATTTGGTGTTCTCAGAGTTGTCCCAAGCTAAGCATTTTACAACTTCTTAATTAGTCCCCTGGAGACAGAGCCTTAGCAGTTTCTTATTTTTTGATTTGTTACTTTTAGGTTATAAAGCTTGTGTTGAAGTTTGATTACATTTTTTTTTTTTTGGGGTGCATGTACAGAGAGGAAGAGATTGGAACGCATTAGATCAAGGGTTTGATAGTCTGTTATAACTAAAGGCCTCTGAGACCATGATCTCTACTCGGAAACTGCAGTGCTCATGGTCTCTCACAGCTACCATCACTTCTGTACTGGCATTGATTTCTACTGTGCACCTATTTGTTTTTCCTTTGGTGCCCTCATTTGGTTACTTTAGTCTGCCACAAGTTCAAAATTCTTGTGCTTCTGTTAATGGATCAGATGAAGGGAGGGTTAACAGTGTTAGGGAAAATTTACAACCTAGTATTGATTTAGATCAAAGGTTTCCAGCTGACTCACATAGGGGGGTGGTTTATAGAAATGCGCCATGGAAGGCTGAGATTGGGCAGTGGCTATCTGGTTGCGATTCAATAACTAAGGAAGTCAGTGTTGAAGAGGTAATGATGATATGTGTTTACATGTTGACAGCTCTTCTCTCTAGTTATTATTTGTGTTCATGGGAGATCTTTAGTTTTGTTCTACATGGTACACAGATGAAGAATGATGGTTCTATTGGGTTAGGAGTCTAGTTTGAGAACTGCACTGTCATGCTATTATTAGCGTTACCACTTCTGTTTGTTGGATTTCTTCTAGATGTTTATTTATGAACAAATTTGAAATTTATTTTCAATTCTATCCTTTTAATCAACTACTATGTTGTCAGATAATTGGTGGCAGGAACTGTAAAAACAACTGCAGTAATCAAGGTGTTTGCAACCATGAATTGGGACAATGTCGGTGCTTTCATGGATTTAGTGGCAAGTATATTCTATTTAATTTGTAGTTCCTTTACTTTTTCTGCCTTTGATTTTGGAATAGTTGTTGAATATGAAACAAAATTTAAATAGGATGCCGCTATGTTAATTTAATTATTCATGTAATGATAAAAAGGTCTGTTACCATAATTACTTCAATGAACTGGAAATTACATAGCAGTTGAAGCATGCAAGAGCAATTATGTTCATTGCGATTTCACACTTAATAGGTAAAACGTAACTCATTACTCAATCAATATTTCCAACTTACAATTTAATAACGTGAGAATTTTCTAAATAAAAAAAATTATGGATAGTATCTGATCGGCATTTCTTGTGATACACCAAATGCAGCTATCTTACGTAGTATTAACAAGTTTTGGTTAAACAGGGTGTAAACTTTGTGTTCTGAAATTTGATATTGTTGCTGTTATTAATTGAATAGGGGAAGGATGCTCTGAGAGACTCAACTTGGAATGTAATCACCCAAAAACACCAGAAATGCCATATGGACGGTGGGTTGTCTCCATTTGCCCTGCCTTTTGTGACACAACAAGGGCATTCTGCTTCTGTGGAGAAGGGACAAAATATCCTACTCGTCCTGTGGCAGAGTCATGTGGATTTCAAATAAAGTGAGTGAACTTAGATCATAAGATAAATTTTACTGTTATTGTTATCATTTTCCCTACACTTTACGGCCAGTAACTTCTTAATTTCTTTTAAAGCCTGCCTTCTGAACCTGGTGCTCCCAAATGGACCAATTGGACAAAAGCTGACATGGATAATATTTTCACGACTAATGGAAGTAAACCAGGATGGTGCAATGTGGTTCCTAAGGAAGCATATGCTTCCAAGGTAAAATTCAAAGAGGAATGTGACTGTAAATATGATGGTCTTTTTGGGCAATTCTGTGAAGTGCCGGTGCAGTCTGTTTGTATTAATCAATGTTCCAGGCATGGGCATTGCCGTGGTGGATTTTGTCAGGTAATAGTTAACCTTTTCTTTTGAGCATTATCGTTTGATCTGCTTATATATATATAGACTTACTGATGGGATATCAGGAATCTAATACCAATTAATAGTGGGGATGAATAATTTGTAACCTCTGCTAACCCTTTCTCGTCACTGGTTTGCTAAAGTTTCTTGCGATAACTAAATCATCTAATTAATGTTGAAAACTTTTAGTACTACTATCATCGTCCTGAAATAATTTTCATTTATGTTCAAGATTCAATTTTCATAGGAATGAGATTGAAAGGTTGAATTTCTTATGGCTTTTCCATGTGTTACCTCTTATGAAGTGGCAATTTTTCCAGCTTATTTTGTATCTATCATCTACAGATCTTTACACCAAATTTGTCATGTATTTTAGAAAGTTGCAAAACTTCTGGTCCATCAGATCAAGTCGTCTGTGTGGTCAAAACGCATAACAACAAAATAATTGATTAAGCTTTTGCAGATGTAGGTTCCTTTCTGGTGCATAAGATACAATTAAATAAATTGGCATGTGCATGGCTTAGTTATAGTACTAATGAGTTATTTGAACAATTTTTAACTGAAGTTTTCAAACAGTCAGGCCAGAATTTCTTTAATTGGTGGCTTCAACTTTATATGGTTATTTCTGTTGTAACGAGGTAGGCAATCTTTAGTATTTCTATCAGCAGGCCAGATGTTTTGTTTGATTTGCATTCTCTTCTGTGTCTCACAAGAAAAAGAAGCTCTTACATTACAACAATTGATAGAAAAAGTCCTGTCAGTGAAAGGTCACATATATCTTATTTCAAAGTTCCTGAAGGCCTTCATTATTTCAATTGTATCAAATGCAAAATGACATCCCAATGCTAGTTGGAGTAGACTAGCTTTGGTTCTCATGTTGTATTTAGAATCTCTTCATTTTCAACACACTTGTTAGGGAAGTGAGACAATGATCATATAAATGCAATTGCCAAGTGACAAAATAATCCACAGATTCATTTGTCAGCAATTTTATTGCAAAAACAAAAGTTTCCACTAACTTCCTTCAAACAGTTCCTGATAAGTTGGTCAAAACAAATAAGTGTTTACTATTAAACTTATAGTTGATGCTTTGTATATTTCAAAATTCATCCAGTTCTTGCATCAGTTAGAATTTACATTTACACGTTCATAAATTCATAATGGTGAGTAGCTGTAATTTTTCTGCTCCTGCAATTAAGTATCAGGTCCATAACATTCATTTGCCTTTTCTTTTGTTATTGATAGATTATTTCAATACTGGTTTAAATAAGAATTTCATTAGTTAGATTACAGTGTTGATGTCTATTGAATGGATAAATCCTCAACAAATTAAGAATCCGCAATACAAACTTATCTAGTTCATGAAGATCTCTGTTGTTTTAACAGGAACTTGATATTTATTTTTAGATAGCTATGATCTGAGCAGAAGTGATGATCATTGTGGATTTATATTGTTCTTTCGTTTGTTACTGCCTGTTGTCTCATTTTAAGGTTATTTTTCAGTGTGATAATGGTTGGTATGGAACAGACTGCAGTATCCCATCTGTTGTATCATCTATAGGAGACTGGCCCCAGTGGCTTAGGCCTGCTCAGCTTCATATTCCTGATAATGCACATCTCACTCAGAAAATCAATCTCAATGCTGTAGTAAAGAAGAAGAGACCTCATATATATGTTTATGACTTACCACCTGAGTTCAACAGCTTACTACTTGAGGTAAAGTTGCTTTACTTTTATCCCTTAATAATTATTTGGAGCAGATTTGTAAAGTTTGCTGCTTATGGCTATTGTAGGGGCGACACTATAAGCTTGAATGTGTAAACAGAATTTATGATGAAAGCAATGCAACTTATTGGACCGATCAGCTATATGGTGCTCAGGTATCGTTTGATGACACAATTCAAGTTGGATTACTATGTAAAACCGTAAATCAGGAAATTCTTTATTTTTCTTCTCTCCAAACACTTGCAGATGGCACTTTACGAAAGTATTCTGGCTAGCCCATATCGGACATTAAATGGTGAGGAGGCCGACTTTTTCTTTGTTCCTGTTCTTGATTCATGCATCATAACACGTGCAGACGATGCACCTCACTTGAGCCTGGAGGTATTCTTTCTAGAGTTGTTATATATGCAAGCACTGATACTGTGGAATTCTATTTTAATGTGTTTCTGAAAGTAAAGAATTCAAAGTGTGCAAGCACATTTGTGTGCTGCCTAAGCTCCGAGAACCTTTTCTCTTAATAATTGACTGAAAAACATATCTTTATTATTCTATATTCTTCAAGTATTTATACAAGATGACTATATCTGTTTATGTTAAGTAAATTATACAAAATATAATTACAGGAAATCAGCCCCTAAATAAGTGTTCAGCTATATATGCTAAGTCTCCCCCTCAAGTTGGTGCATATATATCACACATGCCCAACTTGGATAGAAAAGTATAAAATGAGCTGCTAGTAACAGCGTGGGTCATTATATCGGCCAGTTGATCCGCACTTTTAATGTAAGGAACCTCTATCATACCAGACTCTAGATTATCCTTGATATAATTCCTGTCAACT
>CATIWJ010359047.1:0-14961 GCA_949640765.1 Croton laevigatus | reverse complement strand
TAAATCGCTCGTCTCGGAGTCTAGATTCCAAATTTGATATTTTTAAGATCTAATTCCGCTTCTAAAATTCTCCGATGGTCAAAATGACCAAAATGCCCTTGATAGAATTTTATTACTAAATTAGTCCTTTTATTTAAAAATCATAATTTAAAAATTAGGGTGTTACAATTCAAATGTATGGATGCTGTGCCGTGAACATGAAATGTTTGTATGCCATGTTATGCTATTGTTTGCGATACGTGTTGCGGTGTGAATAATTAATATATTAAAATTGAACTGAGTATAAGTAAAGTACCCACTAAGCGTAATGCTTAACAAGTTTAGTGTATGCTAAACTTGTAGGTAATGGAAAGTCGTAAAGAACCCAGAATAATCAGAGTAGAGTCAGGCTCACCAGCATATGTAGAGTGACATATACTGCGAGAACAAGCCAGGAAGCAGAAGACCAGTATGTCAAGGAAAAGAAATTTTATATTTTACATTGTAATTAATGTAAATTTTATTGTAACCATTGTAAGCTATGTTCTGTATACCATGTAATGTACGATGTGGCACACTTTAACTCGGCTAGTAATTAGTCGGGTTAAGGGGTGTTACATGAATAGAAAGAATCCAGGAATCGAAGTAAATTGAATGTGGCTGGGGAGGAGGAGAGAGAAGAAAAGAAAAGACGAAAGTGATTTAGGAAAGAGGAGAAGAGAGAGGGAAAAAAAATGGAAGGTGACATGGGAAAGTAAAGTGAATTGAATGTTTGAGGGGCCCCAAAGGAGAGAGAAAAAAAAAGAAGAGATGAAAGTGATTTGGGAAAGAGGAGAAGAGAGGGGGGGGGGGGGGGGGGAAGGAAAGTGATGTGGGAAAGTAAAGGGAATTGAATATTTGAGGGGGGCCTTATTTTTTGGGGGCCCTGTGCGAGTGAACCTGTTGCACACTTCCAGAACCGACTATGGCGACAAATGTGACAAGTAAGTATACTAAATTGAAACTCTCAACATGAGAATTCATAATATGCCTTATTTCCAACATCCGATTACCGGAAAGATTCGAAAAATACAGTTAAAAAATCCGAGTTTTAGAAAGAGAGAACGTCATTGGACCTTTGAGCGGCGAGTATGGACTTCTCCTGCGACTGATGGAGGCGTCGTTGGTAGCATTGGATTAGCCTCAACGTTAGCTATCCAAAGGTCCTACGCTTGTCAACATCGGACACTGGAAACTTTGATCGGCCGCCAACATGTACTGGACCATTAGAAATCTGACGTTGAGACGAATCTAACGCCACCAACCTTAGCCTCCATTAGTCACTAGAGCACCCCACACTTGCCAACTAAAATTCCTACAGTATTTTTGTCTATTTGAAACCAAAATTTTTTAACTGTATTTTTTGAGACTTTATAGTGATCAAATATTGAAAATAAGTACATATTTATGAATCCTAGCGTCGAGAGTTTTAATTTGATATACTCACTCGTCATGTTTGTTGCCGGAAATGGAAGTCGGATTTTGAGTTTGGACAATTTCACGTTTAGTCCTTGCAAAAATATTCAGTTTGATTCGTTTGGCAAAATTCAGTTTGGTACCTTAACAGTGTTTTTTGACGGAAGGACTAAAGTGTATAAAGATCACAAAATGCAGAAACTAAAAAATATAATATTCAAAATAGAGGAACTAAAATGTCTAATATACCTAAAACTCAGGGACTAAATCATAATTTACTCGATATTAAATTTCTAAACTATGATATTTACTACAATTTCCCTAAAATATAACTTGGAGAAAAGAAAATCCTATTAGCATCATATACAATAATGAATTGATGTACATACAAGTCTAGTTTAAAAAGGTTGGTTTCTATGCTTCTAATTTTGCAATTGGGGAGGTGATGTTAAAATTAAACCAGTTCCAAATGGAGAACCTTGATCCAAAAAACTTAACTTTCACTGATTTTCTTGTTCCTTGTTTTGTAAATTCCAAGTCCCTACAAATGCTATTGGCATTACCCTCGCTATGATCGATCAACGGTAGTGCAATAGAACCACCAGATTCAATGTTGTGGATCCATCCCCGGATCAAGTAATTTACTACCTGCATGCCTTTAACATTGTCACCATATGCAAACAACTAAAACATGATTTTCAGCACAAGAAAAGCAAGCATGCTCCATACCTCTGGTACTTCATCGTGAGGACAGTGACCGGCTGGGCTGATCTCATAATAAGGAGCTTCAGGCACCCGTTGCTTCACCTGCAGACCCCAGATGGGCTTCACCCATGGATCCTCTTTTCCGTACACCAAACAGATTGGAAGATTGTTCATTTTACACCTGGAACACACATATGAGAAACCAGATATACCTCTCAAATATTAGCAACAGTTACAGCTGTGCACTACTTACTGCATTAAAGATTCTCTGAATGATAGTTCACCCTGAGGTGCAAACATAATTGAAGCAAATGAAGCAGCAGCTGCAGGATGCTGAGCGGTCTCGACAATACGAGAAAACACTTGGTCAACATTTGTAGAATGATCTGCGTAAACTTGTTTAAGTACTTCTGCTATACTTTTGGGATCACTTATTTTCTGCCAACTGAACAAAATTTATATTAATTATATGTACAAGACAGCAGCTTCTTTGGATTAATATAGAAAAGGTCCCCTAAATATATCAAGCGAATTAACCACAGTTTGTCATAAGCAAAATATACTTTATTTTTTAAAAACATGATATGGTGAGATTTTATATATTTCACAAGCAGCATTACAAAGTATGCATGGACTGGCATGCAAAATTGCAAATAGTGCCAAAAAACATAGCTTACCAGAACTCAATTAGCTTCCTCACACTTGCAGGAAGAGGAAATGTTCCAGACCACGGAAAAATCCTGGCTAGTTTTGGTGATCTTACAGGATTAGGAAGAAATCCCCAAAAAGGGGTTGCATTTAGCAAAGTAATACCCTTTACCAATTGAGGGTTGCTTGCTGCAAAGTATAGCGACACAAAACCTCCTAGTGAGTTCCCGACAACATAAACAGGTTCCCCAATGACCTGTAAAACAGTAAAACCATTTTTATAGTTCTCCATCTCAATGGTTTTTACAAGGTGATCACAAAGAGATTGCTCATAGATATGCTTCAAATTTATCGATGCCACTGAAAGGAATAATTCTTGGCTGAGATTATTTAATTGATGGGGTGAGATATAACTCTCTAGTCACTTCGAGATATGCAATCAGATGGAACTAATTAAAATTGAAAACGAAAATCAAAAATACCTTCAATTTATGAACTGAGCTCTATCCAGAACTAAATCTAATCAGACAGTTTAGTTCTTCAGTCTGGACTTCAGGCAGAAACTAAATAATATAGCTCTTATATTAAAAAGAGAACTAGTCAGTTTGGTTGAGTTTTTCAGTTTTAACTATTGCATGCTCATCACAGTAAATTACAGTATTGGTGATGGTACCCACTGCCCAATGTTATAATTACCAACAATCCCACCAACCCAAATTAATAACTAAATGCTACAGTAATTTTTCATCTGGATGTCAACACTTCAGAGACTTCTGTAGTGCACGATAATGGAGGAGATAGAGTTTTCTTTGCAATGTTTGAAGAAGAAAACTTCTATAAGTGCATAATAACAAATCACACATTAATGCCCTGCCTCAATAAAGTTTCTATTCATATGAACTCAAATCAAGTACCCATTGAAAGTTGCATCAATTTTTATGATGAACCAATCAGTATAAGCGATGTGCCAAATTTTGACGCACTTAAAGTTTATAATGGCTCTTTACAAGTAGACAATAATATTTCTATTTTGTATCATGTTGCTTTTGAGCATCAATTACAAACATTAGTGCAAGTTATATATGGAGCATCAAACACAGCATAATATTGAACATTTAATGAAGCTGCCTATCTAAATTTACACTTGCTCAGCATATCTGAACAGCTATATCAAGAAGGCTGCATCTTCATTTCAGAGGCACAAATAAAGAAAGGAGGGCACGGGATCATGCATAGCAGGAATGCACAAACTAAACATACATGAATAAAGAAATTCAACAAAGCGCATAATATTTACCCGTGTTTTAGTATTTCACTATCGCACTAAACTCTATCTGTCTTAATATGATGTGTACTAAAATATTTACCCATGTCTCAGAACATACCCATTAGAAATTGAAATAGAGCACCCAAGTAAAACAGGGAGTACCTCTTCTACAAAACAACGCACTTGATCACGCCATAAATCCATGGAGTAAACAAGCTCATTGGCCCATGGTTCAGCTTCATCTCCAAATCCCCAAAATTGCTCTCCTTCTAAGGTAGCCCCTTCCTTCAACAGTGGAGTGGGATTCTCAAGTGGCAAGGACAGGCCTTGCCCAAGAAAATCAATTGCCCACACTCTATAATTCCGGCCTAAATCCTTCAATTGCTTCTCGTAATGGAAGGAGCCGACACCAAAACCAGGAAGAAACAGAAGCGGCGGAGATTTCACATTTTCACACCCAGCTTTCTCATAATGCACATTAAGTTTAGGTTTCCATTTCCAAAAACAGCTTTTGATTTTAGCAACATATTCACCCTTAGATTTATCCGGCAACCCCGGAATCAAAATCTTAGTTGTTGATTCACCAGCTCTTGAAATTCCTTCCAAACCCTCATCCCCATCAATCACGTAAGTGTCATTATAGTTGCTGCTCAAAACCTTAAAGCCAACAACCTTGGAGCTCTGGGCGGCATTAAACAACCCACCACAATCCCCTTGACCAGGTTTCCCTAAGAAGAGCTTATTATTAACATTAGAAAATCTCATAGACCCAGTTCGGTGATCAATTCTAGCACAGAAAACTTGAGGTTTTGCAGGAGCAGGAACCTTTGATTTACAAGAGTTTGAGCTTTTCCCAGCTAATTTCCAACTCAAATTCGAGTCATGATGACAGGTTGCTATACTGAATGTAAGAATTTCCATAACAATAGATTCTCTGAAATGATAAACCAAAAGCAAATGATTAAGCAAAAATAGCTTGGCCCTAAATTACCAGCGATTGATAAATCCTTCAAATAAATATATCTGCTTCATCTTCCAAACCCAATTTTTATTCCCTCCGCTGAAATCAATAAACGTATATAAATATAAATAAAGTATTATTTTGAAAATTTTTCTTTCAATTTCCGAGGAACCAAACAAGAAAAAGAAATTAACAGATAGATTAGATTGAACAACAAATTCGTGAACATATAAGACTAAGAAGCTTTTATTAGAAGTAAAAAATCATAAACTAGAAGCTTTAAAGCAACGGATCAAACAGTAAGAAAGGGAAGGAAGTTGAAGAAGGATATATGGGTTACCTTTGAATTATTAGAAGAAACGTGCAGTGTTTTATTTGAAAAGGAAAAGCAAAATACGGACAAACAGATATTAAGAGCTTACTTCGAAGCTTGTACTTCTTAAAAGAAGCCAAAGACCACCACACATACCAAATAGTTTCCGTTCTTTCTTACCTATTATAAATTGACATTTGCCAAATCACATGTTTCTTATTCGTCAATTCCATTTTGATGCCAAATTGGCATTTCCCAAATGGAATCATAAAATTTTTATAAATGTTCAATCATCCATTTCAATTTTGTAATTTTATATGGCTCTCACACATTTTCTCAATTTCAAATCAATCAAATAAGATATTAGAACTATTTGTAAACAAATAATGTATTTAAAATTTAAATTCAACTATATTTTATAATCCAAACATGAATAAGTGAATTCTAATGATTTTTTTTATCCAATATTTACAAAGGGGAGAGGGATAATATAGGTTAGAATCCAAAAGGGGCCTATTATACCACATTACCCCAAACTTTGCGTAAATAATCGATAGCACCCAAATTGAACTTTGTTTCTGAAACACCCAAACCTATATGTTAATTAACCATCAAATTGAAATTATTTCAAATCTTTGGGGACCAAAAGAGAAAAAAAGCTGACATTTGGACTCCTATGTGGTTTCTCACGTGGATTAACTAGTTTCCAAATTTAAAAATCCTCAAATTGTAAGTAATGGAAACCTAACTTCTTGACAATTTGTTCCCATATCATTGAGCTGCTAGCTAATTCAGCCGATGGAGAGTCTTCTCTGGTGACTAAAAGATCCAAATTTCTTCAACGACTCAAGCATACACACGACATGCTAGCCAAAATGCGAGCATGCCCAAAATGCACATATTCCAAGCTAAGACACACGCGAATAATACATGAAATGCAGAAATGCCTAGACTGAACGACAACCTTCATGCAGAGTGAGTAACCAGTGAGTTTGCGTGCGACTCAAGCTAGAATGTGAGCCCACGCATGAAGCCCTCACCAGATAACCCCTTCTTCACACATGGCCATGAGCGCATGTGGAATTGCCCATTAGCTCATTTTAAGCACTTCTAACTTAAAAAGCAAGTTGATGAGCCGTTTATTTGTCTTATAATCTATTTTTGTATAAGCAACAAAGTGATGCTTATCAATAAGAACTTTTTTTAAGCCAAAAAAAAAAAAAAAGTTAAGCTATCCCAAACACCATCTATTTTCAAAATGGATGAACATTATAATTTGAATCTTTAAATAAGGAGTAAATGAATTATAATAAGTAAATAAATGCATTGCAAAAGTATAACTATATTATAAAAAGAAAGTAAACATGTTATAAATAGGTTATAAATATATGAAATATATTAAATTTGTGAAAAATTATTTGGTGAATCTTTAATAAAATTGAGAAAGATAATTTGTAAAATATTATAAATCATTATGATAAAAAAAAAGAAAAGAAAGGAGAATAATTGACTATTAAAAGTAAGTAGAGAATTTAAGAGGGTGATTAAGTTCATAATTTAGAATTGATACATAAGTGCAATTAGTAGATGGTAAAATTGAAAATTAAAATTAGTATGAAGGACAAATTAGTGAATTTATTTAATAATAAGTTTGTAAACCTAAAATGAATAGAAAAAAACTATAAATAGTCTGCAACTGTCACTTGACAAGAATAATCACTTTTCATACTTTCAATAATAATAATAATAATAAACTTAGACTCTAATTGTTTATCGGACTCTTCTTCTTATCATTGCATTCTAAAATCGTGACAATAATCTTTTCTTTGAATGTGTTAATTTATCCTTAGTTAAGTTCGAAATTATTATTTTGCTGTTAACGGATTTAATTACTCTCTTGAATTTCTCCATGTCTTTTAAAGTATTAACTTAATTACTATATATATATATATATATATTTGTTAATTGTTTAACCTTTATAGTGTCAGATATTATCAACTGATAATTACTCTATAATTTTTCGGAATTTTCTTGATGCTAATTTCCTATTTTATTTTCAACTTTACTAAAGGTTTACTAAATAATTTCTTGCTAATATCTATTTATTCTTTTTCTAAAATTTTTTACAATATTCATATGTTTTTATTTCTTAGCAATTAGTTCAAAAAATTGTTTCCTTATTCTTCGTCTCTGTTTAGATTTTACTAAACAAGTATTGACATGTTTCTTTTATGTTTATATTATGTTTACAATAATGTCTATTCTTATATATATATAACATGTTTCTTAATACAAAGATCTATGTTAATATATATATATATATATATATATATATATATATATATATATATATATATATATATTATCATGTTTATTTCTGTATTATGATTTCTTTATCTCTGTTTTGTAATTTTTTATTCTTGGTTTAACATTCAATATATAATTATATGTTAATTTTTAATCTATTTATTAATGTTTTAATCTTTACAGCATTAGATTTATATTATTTGACTTATTCCATAAATTTTTCACAAATTTCTCACTAATCCATTTACACATTTCCTTACTTAACTTTTCCTATTTAATCATCCACTATACATATTTTTACTCGGATTACTCTGCATTTTCAATTTGAGAAATGAAGACGCAATAGCCTTGTCACTGGCTGACCTTGTTGAGGTCGGAGAAGGCGGATGAAGATGGCATGTAGTGGTTATGAAGGAAATTGATTTGTGGTGGAGAAGATGAATTGATGGAAATTTTATGTTTTTATTTTTTAATTATTATTATTATTTAAAAAAATAATAATTTAAATTAAAAATAAATATCATTAATTGAGGGTAATTTTGTCATTTTAGTTCCATTTAACAAAAATTGAACGAAAAATTATAAAAAGGACCGGAGGACCTTCAGTGTAAAGGATGAAAACTTAAGGATTTAAAAATTTAATATACAACTCACGAAGCAGAATAGCCAATATTTTTTTCCCAAATTTTTTCGAGGGTTTTTATTTTTTCGAAAAGAAAACCAATGGAGGTATTATTCTTAAAATAAAAAAGAAGAAGAAAAAGGATGTAAATGTAATTTTGTTTACATAGCCTGTAGCCGGCGGCACTAGACCGACAAAGGCTGAAATGGCTAAAATAATGGGAGTGGGGGTGGGAGTGCGAGAAGGGTGAAAAGAATCACACAATATGCAGATGAGGAGAGAAGCTATGGATAGCATTGCAGAAAGGCTATCGTTGTTGGAAAATCTTTACTTCCCTCGCGCTCTTCAATCCACCGCCACGCTTCCCTTCCACCGCAAGTCTATCCTCCTCGAACTCATCCATCGCGACGCCGCCGTTTTTCTAGGTACTTTCTCCAGAGCCGTAAATTACTGTTTGGACACCGGGGATTCTAAAATTTTGTTTCTATTTGCTAAATCGATAATATAGTATTCCGATTTTTTTAATTTCTAATCCAGAGCGTTATGGTGCTCTATTGACGAGTGAAGAGCTTGGGGAATTTGATATTCTGAACAGTGACTATGAGGTAAATTGGCATCTCAAGAATCTGAGAAGCAAAGCGAGTCCCACTGCTGATGAGTTGAAATCAAGGTCGGTGAAGGTGAAGAACAGGAGGTTGGCTTACTTGAATAAGTTGATGCAGGATGGGACTTATTTTTCTGAGGAAGCAATGAGAGAAAGAGAGCCTTATTTGCATCATGAGTTTGTTGGGAAGTTTCAGGATCATAGTGCTAGGGGCATGGCCAGGCCTGGAGAGCGGTGGTCCGAGACTCTCATGAGGAGGTCTGAGGAAGCTATTTTGGTTTCCAAGATTAGATCAGAGCAACAGAGGTTGGGTGTGGCTCCAAAGGATTGGATTGGAAATGAAACAAACCAACAAGAAGAGCAAGAGGAAGAAGAAGAAGAAGAAGATGATGATGATGATGATGATGAAGAGTTTGAAGAACAGGAGAATGGAGAAGCAAAGAAGGCTCATGTCACTGGCCGTGTCCACTTCGGTGAGGTAGAATGCTTTCTTTTTATGTGCTTTTTCAAATGCAAGAATTGTCTCATCATGGTCTTTGTTGGTTGATATCATAAAATGTTTGTGTCGTGAAATCTAATCTAAATGCATGTTTCATCCCTTTGATTGTTTTTGAACTCGTGGTTCCATAATTTGTAAGTTTGATCAATTATACCACTGTTGAATTCCCTTTAATAGTTCTTTGTTCTGCTAAGTCCCTGTTTATGGATGATTCGAAATAATGCATCGTATTATTAATGTTCTTTTTCTTTTACTTGTCTTTTCTCAACTAGAAAAGTGAATTCATTTTCCCTTTTAACACCTTATGTTAGAATCCTTTAGGTTTTGTTTTCTTTCAATGAACTGGTAAGAAAGTTTCACGTTTGTCAGTTTTTTTAATTCCGGTTAGTGCAACAGTCCTGAAAATTCATAGTTTTGCTGAACTTGCCTTGGGCACTCAGTTGTCTTATGTTTGTCTAGTCCATCAGTTATATATCCAGATTGGTTAACGTTGAGTTGGTGTGAGCAACATAAATGATTGGAAACTTGTTTAAGTCATCCATGAGTAATGCCGGAGGTGATATTCGATCTTATCTAGGAAGGAAAACTAAGATTGCACTTGACGAGCAATGCTTCTTAATAGGACACAGAAATTGAGTCTCAATAGTCTTTGTCTGCAACTCTGCATAATATTTTGACTTGTGTGGTTGATGCACTATTTCTTTATTTGCCTTTCAAATAAGTTTGTGTGGCTATCTGTATGCTCAATGGAATTGTCACAAAGCTCCACCTTTTCATATAGAATTATTCATTAATTGATGTGCATGCACCCTAAGAGCATATTTAGGCTTTGTTTTTAATATAGGTCACTAAATTTTGTTTTATGATGATCTCGCTTAAATTAATCATGAAAAATTCAAAATGGTTTAACGATACTTCAATTTTTTGATTTCCAATATCTAGCAATGTCCTTTGCCGGAATGGAATTTCAACCACAGTGCTAGGCTTCTAACTTAGTCGACATATTTTGCATTTAAACTTTCAGATGTCAGGAGACTCCAACTTTGCTCAATCGAGTGGGGAGATGGTGTCAGTAGAAGAGAAGGAAGATATGATGAAGCAATTTACATACATCATGCACCAAAAGTTTCTTTCCGGGGAAGATCATCAACACTTAGATTATTCAAAAATAGATGACGATGAGACCTTAGATGATCACTGGCTTAGGGAAGCTAGCCATGATGCTGAGGATAAATATTTTGCTGAAGATGATGAGGATGATTTTGATGATCAGGAGCAGCAGCGTTGACTGTGTTTCATAACCTTTCACAAGAAGTAGGGTTCCTATCTAAGATTTGGCTTTTGTAGTTCATATGCATTATGTATTGTTTGTGCTTCTAAATGCTCAACAGAGCCATATAAAGTAAATATCTAAATGCACACCACAATGAAGCAGACAGGATAAATGATAGTATTAGCATGCTTCCGCGTGGACCCTATTGGAAAAACAAGGTTTCATCACAATCAGGATGGATCATTGGGGGCAAGAATATATGTGCTGGTAAGGAACTATGCTCGAAGCCCGTATATGTGGCAGTTTGACATTGTGAAAAATGTGCAATTTTGAATGCATAAAGGTCATTAAATCTTGATGCAAATGTGATTTTGGTCCCCCAGATGAACTCCATATCTCGCAAAATTAACTGGCTTTTTGCGTGTTTTACATGTTTATAGATATATTGGTAAAAAAAAAAAAGACACGTTTCTAAATATGGTTCAGTGTTTACCTATCTATTTAAATGTGCCAAAAATATATATATATATATACTACTTCCGTTTTCAAAATATTGAGACTTGTATCTGAAGGGTAGTTTTTAAAATGTTGAGACTTTTAGTATATTTGTATGTATTTGGATAATTTTGGGTCTTATCTTTTAGTGGGGAGAAAGAATAAAATAATGTTAGTTTATTGATGCTGTCAGGTTTTTGTGAGACATGAGAGAGGAGATATGATGGTCTGACTGACATACGTCAGACGTTGTCATATGAGAGAGGAAGAGAGAGAAAAACGCGTGAAGTGTAGACTGAAACGTTGGGTTACAGTTTTAGTTAATATGGGTGCAAATTTTTTCATGTAATGCGGCCAAAAGTTAAGCAATCTATGACATTCGTTGTAGAATTGTGCAAAATGTAAAAAACATGCACCTAAAATTGATTGAAAATGTTGCAGACTTGGGCGTGTCAGGAATAATGACGAGGGATAGCTGCTATACCATCAAATCTGATTCAACTTGTACTTTCTGCAGCAATACTTGCACACGTGGCCACATTTTTTCTCCACAATTTTATCTTCTCTCTGTTCATTATGGGGCCCAATATATGTTGCTTTTAGGAGTGTTTTGGTCAGATTTTTATGTAGAATTTTGTGAGTGAATAGTGCAAAATCTCAATATTTTAAAAACGAAGGTAGTATATATATACCAATGATTTTATGCTATTTGTCGCACTGTAGAAAGCATCTTTTCTACGGCAATGTAAGTCTTGTAAGAGATTAGATTTCATCCTTATCTTATGATAGAGTTAACAAAATTGTAAACAAGGTAGCCAAGCACTTGGCAATTCGTGCTTAGTTCATTAAGAATTTTTTGAGATTGAGCTTGAGCTTTAAATATAAGAAATTTGGTTTGGGTAATGAAATAAGTTCGATTAATTCAGTTAAATGGTAAGAAAATTTTGAGTTATTTGGTTAATGTATGGCTAGATTTGGGTTTAATCTAGAATCTTATAATGATCTGAGCATAGACCCGAGTAAAATTAAGGTCGGTCCGGTCTGGTCCATCGGGATTTAGGTTCTATCAGGCTCGTTACTGTTGGATGCAAAAATAAATTATAATAAAACAACCCTTTCTCCAAGTCCAAAAGCTGCTCATCTCTTTCATTTTTCTCTTGCCATAAACCTTCTTCATCCTTTCTTCGGCCAAAACCATTTCGAGCCCCTTAAAGTATCCAATTTTTTTATTTAAGGCTCATCGGCAAAGTAGTAACAATTTTAAGCCCCTGAAGTTTGTGCGTGCATTACACGAAACTCATTCTTAACAGAGTTAAATCCGTGTGTTTTGCAAACAAACGACGCGTCCGTCACGGCTAATTCAATCGTAAGTGGGGTGTTTTCTTCCTCTCAAACGATGCCGTTTTCACCAAATTAAAACCTTTGAAAGCTCAGTTTCATTATTCAGAGCATAGAAAAAACGAAAGGACAAACAAGTGGGGAGCAAGAAGACTGAATCTTGAGAAAGCTGGGTCCTGATGAAGAAACTCCATTCTTATCATTCGTATCACAATCTCAGCTACATCAAGATTTAAGTGAAAAGAAAAGCAAAGGATACAGCATTAACCAGAAGCAATTCTTCACCAAATAATTCCATAGTCCAATCTCAATTCAGTCACAAAATGTTTAACAATAAACACCTCAATTTTCAACTTATACAATCGACAAAATTCAGTTCATCAACAGACTTTCAAACTCAACTCAAGCAATTAAAAGAAACAAGAAAGAAAAAGAAACATTAACTGAAATCGATGTCAACAGAGGACGCAGAATTGCTCTCTGTTCCATTCATGAAGGAACTGGTCCCTCTGAATTTCTGGAGACGAAGACTCCTCCTTTTTGCAAATGAAGAAGACTTTGCTCTGTTACCTTCAGTTGTCGTGGAGAACAAAAGCAAGCTCTACTTCGTTTCTGCTTTGATTTCGAATTTCAAAAGTAAAATTGCTGGTCTTCGTTTTGCAATCAGAAAACTAAGATCACAATTGGTCCTCAAGTGAAAGTTCAGCTACCGTCTCAGAATCGTCAATATCTGTTTTCAAAAATGAAGAACAAGTCTCTCTCGACATCCCTGTTCTTCATTTCCAGGCTTCTTTTCGTCGGACCACTCTGCTTACGTCTTCTCAGATCGTTTCCCAGAAGGCCAACTCGTTTCTGATCAAGATCGTGATCTTCGATCCTATGCGCTCCCTCCTTTTCTGATCGGGATCGACCTCTGTTATCTCTGTCCACACCGTACTCCCCTTCAAATTGCCTGTTCTATCCTCTTCTTTGTCGCCTCCAAAACCAAACAATACCGGTCTTCCTATAACACTCGTACCTTAAATTGTAATACTAGACATTAATAATAATGATAAAATATAATAATTAATATAAAAATTATATAAATTAAAATGTGTATATATATATATGTTGATGAGATAAGATTGGAAAAAAAAAGAGATTTAATGAAGTTGATGGTGGGATAATCGGACAAAAGAGAAAAGAGAAGAAAAAAAAATAAAAAAAAAAACAAAAAAACAGAAAATAGGAAGAAGAACATGATGAACAGGGAAGGAAAATTTGAGATTTGGGGATTTGATTTCTGTGAGTTTAATCCAAAATCTGAGGTTATAGGGTTGTAGATCATGATGAGTAGAATCGATTAATGGCAAGGAACTCGCCGATCGGTCACCGGAGCCGGCGTACGGGCCGTTCGAAAACCAGAGAATCCGGTTTGCCAATCGAAGCTTCCAGCCGCCGTTTCTCTGCCACCGTTCACTGGTCGTCGGAGATAAGGCCACGAATAAGTCGGCGGTGAGCTGGAGAGTCGACCGGTACCGGCCTCGTCGCCAACCATCGCCGGAAACGCCGTCAGGCTCGTGGGCTGCGGCCCTGCGAAGGGAGGCGCGGGACGAAGGGGATGGAAAATTTCCATCTGGTCCTTCCAGTTCTCTTCCGTGCGCAAGTAAGTCTAGAAATTACAGTTTGGCCCCTGAACATTTAACCGCTTTTCATATGGGTCCAGACGTATTAATTAAGCCCAAAACTTTGAATTATTTGCAGAGTGGCCCCTCCGTGTTTTGCAATCAGACCCAGAACTCACTTTGGCTCTTCAATTAGATCCAAAATATTACAAAACAGCCCCTAAATGATATTTTTCAATGCAATTAAGTCCAATATAATATAAATTAAATTATTTGGTGAATATTAAATATTTTGGGACCCAAACTAAGTTGTAAAAATTATTGGAGATACATAAATAATATTTTTAAGGATCAAAGGATTAATTATTGGATTTAAATACTCGGATATTATTTCTAGGAACTGGAAACGCCGATGTGCGTGGAAATTAAAAGGGAGTATGCGTAGGGCTATTTTGCGGACGAAATTACAGGTTTGATACTATTTTTATAGTATTCAAACTGAATTTTATTTTAAGTTATTTATTTTGAGTATTTAATATTTTTACTGTTTTGAATAAGTATTTGCTGGAAACTCGAGCGTGTGTTCGAGTCAAATCTAAATGTTTGATAGTCCGACGCGGTAGCCGCAGGCGCGGTGCTACCAGCGCGGCGACAATGAGATTTTGCTTTATTGAGTAAATAAATGCATTTGTATTGGAGTTTGAATAATTTGAAAGCATGGATAAATGCTTGATTTGAAAAAAAACGTGTGACATTGATTTAATATGCGAATTATGAAAATACGTTTGAGATGAACATGACCAAAGGGAAATATTTGATACTCTACGTGGTTAGTGGAACCTAGTGATAAGTATATGTCGACATATGAGCAAAAATTCCTGTGCAGGTGAA
>CATIWJ010359008.1:0-20124 GCA_949640765.1 Croton laevigatus | reverse complement strand
AGGTTAGTAAAGGGAACAACTCTGTATGTCTTTGGGAAGGTGTAGTCTATGACATTGTTAGGCTTAGTCGAGAATTTGCTTATTGTATTTTTACTCATACTCGACGGGGTGCGAATAAGTTAGCTCATCAGTTGGCCAAATGGGCTACGAGTAATGAGTTTTACAGTTTTTGGTAGGTGAACTTTCCGATAATTGCTGTATTACTGATTAATTTTTTTTTCGTAATAAAAATACGAGCATGCCTAGTCATCTTTTTCCTTTTATGACGGCATTTTAAAACGAAATGTTTGAGAGGGTTTTTTAATGCGACTAGTCCTTAATAAAAATAAAAAAAAACTCAAGCTCAACAAAAACAAATTCGATAACCTGAATTTGAACTTTTGTGTAAATCAAATAGATAACACAATGATAATAATCAAGCAAACACATAAAATCAATCAACCACAAGAACACTAAATTTACGTGAAAAAACTATGGGACCGAGTTCACATCAAATATTCCACTAATAAATTAATGAGTTACAAATAGTCTACTCTAATTTAACTAAAGGGTCATAACAATTATCAAAAACAAATCTTTAGCTAACACAAAATATCTCTTCACCCAATTTAATGGATTTGAACGATAAGTAAAAAAATAACCAATAGAGACCAGTACTGAAAATGGGAAACCTTGTAGAACAAAGTCAGTATAGCAACGTACAAAAATTTCATAATGATCGAATGAGAAATGACCGTTCGATCAAGCCTTAAAATTTGCACCTCAATCATCTCTTTCACTCTTTCTATTAATTTTTTTTTTTTTTTGACTTCCTATACACAGCACACCTCTTTTATTTTATTTTATTTATTATTATTTAATTAAATGTTACGGGTTCCACTGAATGAGTACCACCGCCAACAAATTTTGAGTTCAAGTGGCTACGTGGTGTTGGCGCCCATAAACCAATTTACAGAACATAATAGAAAAAACAGGCAGAATTAGTTACAATTACAAACTATGTTATTTTGATTATTACATATACCAACCAACTAAAGAAATGCAACTTGTTCGCATTACATTGTTTTTTTTTTTTTTTAAAGTAGGTTTTGAACTTTATAACTTTTGATTAAATCAAAATAGCTAAGCTAATTACAAGATTAGTATAGACAAAATCAAGACGTGACAAGTACATGCAAATTAAAACTGGTAATCAGTTAATTAACTCAGGGAAAATTAAGAAAGAGAAATTAAACTGATAATATTATATGGTAATTGAAGCTCAAAACATTAATCGTAATAATTTCTCTCTTACATAAAATTAAATTACTCTTAAAACTCCAAGACAACAATCACACAAAAAGAAGAAGAAAAAAAAAAAGACTAATTATGATAATCACATCCATATAATTTACAAGTTAACTAAGTAATAATTAACAAACAAATAAAATTACGATCTCTTATGTGATTTGGGTCGATGGGTAGAAGAAAAGTGAGGTTTGCCAAAGATGCCACAAATACCACCACAACCAGAGAGCTTAGGAGATGGAGGGTCAAGAGTAGGAGGAGATGATGAGACTTTGACCGTCCGATAAACAGCTCCTCCAGCACCGGCGGAGTGACTACGTTGTATTTTATGATTATAAGCATTTTTCTTCAATTCTCCTGAAAAAAACTTATCATCCCAAACTAACCCAGAAGATCCTTGCCTTCTAAAGGATGTTGTAGACCTTTTAAGATTACCACTCTCCATCTTTTTCTGTGTATTTCCTCAACTTTCTTTGAATATTTCTATGTAATTAGATTTTTGTGAAGAATTGGTGTTATAGACTTATGAGAGAAAGAGGGTTAGATAAGGACAAAATTAGGCATAAGATTAAGAATAATAAAATGGAGTTTATCTGTATTTATATACAAGAACCACTATTAGTTTATGCTTGTACTTGTATTGCATTTACTAATCTCTCCCTAATTATGTTTAGGGAATACAGGGAAAATGATGGGGAAATTGTTAAATTGTTCCAATTCAATGGCAGGGACAAGTGGTGTGATTAGTAATTCTAAACAGAGTTGGTTTTATGCACTTAACAAATAGCTAGGCAACAATTAGGGGGACAACTGTTTGTATTTTTATGAAGCAACAAATAACAAAATACAGAAGCAACCAAACCCAAAATTCTATGCTTATGTCGCTAGTCATTGTTTCTTCTCCCCCCTCTTTGGTGCCTTGGTACTGTTTTTTTCCTTCAGAATTTCACTCAGAGGCTTAGGACCCTTGAAGTCAGCTCAAATGGATACCCGTTAAAAGCTAAGAAAGCGTATTTTTGTAATTTATTAACCTTATATAAAAGTAAAGCACAGGTTGACAATGGTAATACTAAAAATTAACTTCTCATTAATTCGTGCCAGAAATGAGCATAGCAATGCAAATGATTCAAATTATTGCTTGTGTATAATAGTTTATATTTTGAAATGTAAAAGCAGGTCAATATAATTGTTTTTTGATGACTTTATTACAAAATTTGATGGGAACACCCAAAAAGCGATGCCTACTGAACGCACTTAAAATTTGTAAACCATTTGTTCAGTATATCCAAGTTCTTTGAGTATACCAGAGAGCTGCAACAGCGAAATAAAAGAACTTTCTTTAGAAAAATAGATCATAAAAAAAAAGGCCAACACCACAATTTCTTATTCTTACCTCTCCCTGCGAGTAATCTTTAGCCTTATCACCAGAAATGTGCTGCATCATTCCTGGAGGGCCACACACCTGGATAATAAAACCAACAATTTTAAGGCATTTGAAATAAGTTACCAATATTAGAAGGAAAAAAAGAAAAGGTTAAAGAATTAAGGACATTGTCAGTTGCCAGAAGCTTTGGATGGTTGTATAAATTGACAGTTTGAGCTCGGTCATAAGTTCTTGTTTCTAAGGTTTTTCAACTGTGAAGTTCCACTTCAAGCAAAATAAATGCATCAATATGCAAATAAAGATTTTTTAAGATCAAAATTTGCAACTTATGGAGAAATTTTCAAAAAGAAATGATGCTTATTAAAGCCTGATAATTTATTCGATAATCTGCTGGCTAATGTGCAAACAAGCTGCTTGTGATATGATTCATCTTAGTTGACCTCGCTCATTTAGTGAAAGTTCAGATTCAGATTTCAGAAAGTGATTCTTACCAGGATAAGTGTATCATCACTAGGACCCGGTAGGCCTTTCACAGCCATATCCTTTGAAATGTACCCTTTCCCTCCTTTCCAGTTCTTTGTCGGTTCATCCACAGTGTAGAATACCTAGAATTTTAGCACAAAAAGAAAAAGGAAGCAGCTTTCATTCAATGCACATAGCCGAACACCCTGTTGTGGCTAATATAAGAACTTTTAAAACTTCAAGTAATTTATACCTTTAAGTTTGGATGGCTAGTGGCAAGGAAGTCAAGCTTCTGTTTAAGTAGTATATCATCAGGAGAAATATTCGCATAAAGCAAGGAAACCTGTTAAGAAAGCAGTTCACTAGTCAAGAAAGCATATGTATTCATTCAAAAAGTTAGAAAATACATATTTCATATTACAACTACAATTACGATGGAAATAAAATCAGAACAGAAGGCAATCATCACTGAAAATAACAATGAAATGTGTTCACCTGAGTGTTGTCATCAGGATTCTTAAGGATAGCCTCAATTACTTGGAGCATTGGTGTAATGCCTGTACCACCTGCAATCTGAATAAACAGGACATAATTGCACGTTATCAAAAGCATGAGTTTAAAACTTAGATGAAATTCAACACTAAAATAGTTCATAGAATTAATTTGATGAACAACCTTTTGAAACCTCCTCAGAACATGAACTAACAGGGAAATACAGGAAATGTTCATGAAATAAAAGAAACAGTATGTCCCAGATTTTTTCTTTTTGTCTTTCGTTTGGTAATGGAAACAGTGGACCACTAGTCCAGCAATTTCTTTAGATGCAAATGAAAAAATTGCAAGAACAAGTATAGGACCTGGCTATTCAGGAAAATGATCCTCGGCCAAAATCCTAATGGTTTCATGGTAGATGTTATTTGTATATGATTGAAATTCTAGATCTAGATAACCAGCACTTACCATGCCGATGTGTTTCTTCATATTGGGAGAATACCTGAGCTTTTCAATGGGCCTGCAGCAGGAAAATACATTTCATAGAAAGAAAGAATGCAGTTACATCAACTGCTCTCTGATGAATAACCTACCCTTTAACTTCAACAAAATCACCAGGTTTTAGGCTAGCAAAATGCTGACTCATTTTGCCCTCTGGATACACCTGTAGCAGTTTCAACGGAATTGGTTCATATTATATTGAACAAAAATCTATGAAATTCCAAAATGAGGACGACAGTGGAACAATAACGACTATATCTCTAAACATACCTTAATTAGTAAGTCAAAATATCCCTTAGCATCTGGGTCTGATATGGGAGTATACCTGTGTACAAAAGTCAAGCAACGAAAACATCAGACCAGCCGAGAGAAAATCAACAACATTGCATCCGCTCATCATGTCAAAAGAACAAACTACATAAAATGATGTATCTCTTTCCTTTTTTCTTTCTGCCTGGATGAACAAGGTACAAAAAAAATAGGAAGATAACGAGAAAAAGACCAGCACCATGGTCCACGAATTTTCATGCCATGGATGCCTTTGGAATTCAAGTTTAGTTAGTTCATATGGAGACTAGTTTGCATAGTATGTTATTACTCAATGTTCAATAGATCCATTTCAAACAACAATTTACATAAAGATGACGACAAGCTACAACCACATAAACAACAGAGTTTCAGTTGATGGCGAAAAAAGGGCATCAGAATATTTAGAGTGAGAAAGAGTACATCTACATCCCATCTGAAGTGAGTCTCAGCATGCTAAAAGCGAGACAAATAAAGCAGTATGTTGCAAATTGAAATCTAAAATAGATTCCTGAACAGAATTAATTACTTACGGACGTATGACATATTTTGTTTTTCCTTCAGCATCTAGTCCTAATGGAGCTCTGCAGTGACAACAACACATTAAACCGATGAATAAATTTCTACAACATTTAATGCAACGCTCAAAGTAATCCAACATAATGAATTCTACAGAAAAGACTACAAGTTCTTCAATAAACATCTCAACTAGTAAGAAGAAAGCTTACCTCGTAAGGATGCAGGAAGCAATATCTAAACCCAACTTGGCAGAGGGGTCGAATGAAAACCTAGCATTTTGGGAGACAAACAATTCTTAGTCAAGTCTAGCAAATCAACTGAATGGAAATTTCCACAGCTTTTAATAATTAGAGGGCATTCCATGCAACTTTCCCCAGACAATTCTTATCATATCGCAAACCTTGATCCCTAAAGATCTTTTTTACTCAAAATATAGCAGTTTAGCTGAATTTGGATGGAATGTCCAAACCCTGACCTATGCAGAGCAATCGAGACAATACCCAATTATATTAACCATCACCAATGGCAAGGCAGGCCACCAATTTTGTTCACTCAGTAAAACGTGGACTTAATGCATTTTCAAATGTTCTGGAATCTCCAATAAAACAGCATTTTAAGAACAACAAAGTAGCAACAATATAAGCACATTAGATATCTTAAGTTCTTAACCCTATCTCTTAGTCATAGCGGAAGCATGTAAATGTGCCAGGGGTTCAAAAACTATTAATGCATGGAAGGCGTTAATAGAGAGTTCAGATAATACAGTTCATTATCAAGGAGACATGTGATGAGGAAAAAAAAAGCTTCCAACAAATACACAGATTTCACACTAGGCCTATAAAAAGAGTTCAGATTAGACTAATTTAATTTTCGAATTTTTCTCATTGAGCTCAGCTAGCATAAATTTCTAAGTTCCACTGAGACACGAACACCAAAAATACCAAGCGGTGGTACCTGAATAAGTGAGTATTGTGGCTAACTCTTGCAGTATCTTGCAGCTTAAATTCAAGCCATTTATCTGGTTTAAGAGCTGCCCAGACAAGAATGCGTTAATTGAATTTGCAATCTATAAAGGGAAAATATGTGCTTATAAAGCAGGTACTTATATGGATGAACCTTCTGTTCTACTTTTGTTGCTAAAACTCAATTAACTTCGTCAAAAAAAAAAAAAAAGCATCTTCAGCGTTAACAGAAGAGAAAGAGATGGAAAAGAAGACCAACCAACTTTTGGATGAGCCTCTTCTTTAATTTCATCAAGATGAGCCTGTTCAAGAAACCATTGTCCGAAGCTCAAAAATAAGATTTAAAAGAGAACTACAAACATCATGTACTCAAATTAAATTCTGAAATTAGCATAATGAAGCAAGAAAATGAAAAATAGAACCAGAAATCCATTCACTAACTAAAATATTTCATTTATGAATCACTATTAAGTTTCCAGCTATTTAACTATTTCAGTAACATGATCAATTAATATTTACAGAAATAACCATAGACACTAATTCTCTTGAATGATATTTAGATGACTTAATATCACAAATATTAAAACGCTCAGCAGAAATCTGTCTGAAGTATATGCAATTCAAATCTTCTAAAACATGGCTTCCATTTCAAAATATAATACAGCATATTAGATTCAAACCTATAAAGAAAATAACCACAAAATTACTTACTCTCTAAGCTGGCATCATCGATCAAAACGTGAACGCAAATGTATATAAATAAATAGCACCAGTCACTAAAACCAATCATATATCATATCGTATTCGAACTGCCCCATTAATATCACACGCATACTTAGGTTAAGCAACCCATTACAATACTAAACCTTCACAGCAAAGCTACTGAGCCTCCAAATGACATTCATTTCCAAGAAAGTGAGTAACAACAGAATCATATGCAAGGGTCAACATAGCAGCAAAGGCCCCGATCACTCAATGCCCAAAAAGAGACGAACAAAAGCAAGAAATTACCAAGTTTGGAGATGAAAAGTAGTACAAAAAGGAGATTCCACCAGAAGCTGCTGCAATTGCCCCGAAAGGAATGCGAACTCCACCAAAATTGGACTTGGTTTGGTGTCCATATCCGATCGTAGTGGCTTTAGCCAGTCTCCTGAAGAAGGTAGAAGCCATTTTCAACAGAAGAGGATACTCAGTCCACTGATAGTACTAGTATAACCGAAACAACAAGCAATTAGGATTCAGGAACTTTACGCTTGTCGAGCATTTTGACTCTCAACTCACTGTAGGGAAGAAACATTTCGACACTGTGTTGGGCTATTTGTCTTTACGAACCCATCATTGTTAAAGGCCGAAGGCCCAATAGATGATACACAACAAGGCTTCCCTCCCGCACACCAAATAGATGGTCTATCCAATAAAATCACCCTAAACTTTTTGTCTATTCCCAATTTCACTCCAAATCTAATTTTCTTCCGGATTCACTCTCAACTAATTGGGGATTAACTAATTATACCCTCAATTCAAATTTCCATTAGAAATTGAAAGAGGTGGACGAATGGAAAAACCAAATGGGATAATTTCTGCTAAGTCAGATGCTTAGTGGGGTCCATTTTGCGGACTTGAATTTTCCATAATAGTAAAATAAAAAATAAACCCTAAACTACCAACCCACCGTTGCCTCTTTTTTTCTCTTCCCTCATGGTCGCCGCCGCCGCCGCCACCACCAGACCCATTGAATTTAAAATCTCAACAAACATGAAAACATATTTAAGATATTGTAATTTACATATTCAATTGCATTTGGAGCTACAATATTTTCTTTTCATTTCAATGATCTCATCATAATCTCAAATGGCAGAAGAAAATAAAAAGACAGTGACGACTGGAAAAGTGTCCTCCCTGATAAGTGACAATCATTGACTATTTATAATGAGCTTAAGTGGTGCCACGTGTTCCTCTTCCTAAAGTGGTAAGGACGGTGGGCTAGACTGGCAAGGTCGGTGACCCAGGGGTGATTGGTGGCCCATGGGAGGTCGGTGGCCCACAGGAGGTTGGTTGGCCATAACCAGAAGTCAAGCCTAAGCAACCTCCCTTAATAGGCTAGCTCTCCAAGACCTCTGCATTGTGACCTCAATATACTCTGACAGGTAGGCTAAAACATCCTTTGGTTAGGGGTGTTCATGTTCGGTTCGGTTCACCGAACCAAACCGATAGTGGTGAACTGAAGAAAATCGATAGTGTAGAACCGTAACCGAACCAACAACTTCAAAAACCAAACCAAATCGATATTTTCGGTTCAACATAAAAACCAAAATTAGGAAACTGATGAGGCAGCAGCGTGTTTAGGGTTAAAATTAGGGGTGTTTGTGTTTTTAAATCGAACCAAAATGTCATTTTTTTCAAACGGTTAGGTTCGGTTCTGGGAAGGCGACAACCGAACCGATGGTTCGGTTCAATTTTGAGCTGATAATAACCGAAAACTGAAAATAACAGAAATTTCGGTTCGGTTCGATTTTCGGTTAGCGGTTTTTTTTAACACCCCTACCTTTGGTGGGTCCCAAAAGTGGGGAGGCTTATTGACAAAACCTAGAAGCAACAAATAACAAGATTCAGAATCATATTTTATACTTAATACCAGTATAGGAGTTCTAAAATCGCAAAATGCAAGAACGGAAGAACATAAAAAGCATAAGGAGAAATCGTATAATCAATTTTGCAAATAAAAAACATATCTTGATTCAAACAACTTACATAACATTTACATACTTTGCAAGTTGATCTATAATATGTATTAAAAACATAAGGGAAAAGAGAACAATGATTTGGTCATTTAATCAAGTTCCCATACAAAGCAAAATATTGAAAAACCAAAGCAAAAATCAGTACAAGAAGATGAACAATTTTCCCTCACTTTCTTTCTTTCCAAACACAAAAATCCAACAACCCTTCTCCTATTGCACTTCTACCAAAAACCAATATAATAATGGACTCACAAGAACCACCGCCTTAACCGCAACAACAACAACTACCATCACATTTGCAACAACAACAACGATGGTAGAAAGTGAGGGTTTCTACAATTTGGAAAAATATACATCAAGAGGTACTAGGCTAATCTTCGACCGATGTTACAAGTTTAGAACAAATTTGGATGGTGAGGTTGGGTTGTTGGTTCAGAGGTGGGTGGAGGATGGGTCAAAGGTTGAAGTCCTTTCAAATTCGTGTTTATGGGTTTATCGATTTCATAATTGAAATTAGGGCTGTAAACGAGCCGAGCCAAGTACTGACCTGCTCGAGCTCGGCTCGTTTATTTGACAAGCTTCCTTAAAAGCACAAGCTCGGCTCATGAGCTCGATAACTTTCGAGCAATTCGATCTTGGCTAATCTGATCGAGCTTGAAAGCTCGTTAAGAGCTCAACAGAAACTTAAAAATATTAAATCTAAAAAATTTCAAAATAATTGCTCATACATAAATTTATAAATTATCTTAAATTATAATTTAAAACAACATTAATAAAATAATATGACAAACTAAGAATAAGTTTAAATTTAAGAACATTAAAACAACAATAATAAAGCATAAATTGAATAATAAGCATTCTAAAAGAAATTATGACGGTAGTTGAACTTGTATAACAGCCGCATTGGAATCCGCATTTGCATCCATATCCGCATCCTATTAAATATAAGAAAAATTATATATCAAAGTGGAGAATATAAATAATTATATTTAAAAAATAAATAGTTGATTAAAAATTACCCTTTTCTTGGACTTCAATCCATAATAAGCCTTATACCAATCGCCTTCATAAAGAAGTACTTTAACCATTTCATCTCCCAAGGATGCACGATGCATATCAATCACTCTACTTTTAGCACTAAAAGCTGATTCAAAAGCTACTATTGTGATTGGAATTGAACGAATATCACGTGCAAGTTTCGACAAAATTCGGAATTTCAAATTGTGCAACTTTCACCACCTCAACACATCAAAATTTGCATCACTATACAAGTGAACCCCTTCTTCTAAATAAACATCAATTTCTAATTTTTGTGAATCAATGATAGGTTCAACAGTTTTCAAATAAGTCATAAATCGTTGACTAAAAAAGTTCTTTTTCTGTGAATTAAAAGAACCACTCATAATACTTCTAGTATTTGCAACAATAACAACAATTGTTTCTCTTGATGAGTCACATGTTTTCGAAGTTTGAACATAAAAATCATAAAGCTTGTGTAAATATTCTTGAACATTTGTAATATGCAACTCAAAATTAGTGGGAGAATAAATTTGGGAAAAAACTAATTGACAAATTTCATTTTGTACCTTGGATTAAGGACAACCGCAATGGATATTAATCACCCCAATATTTATCAAACTTTTTTCTCATCTTTTTTGCCATAGCTTTCAAAAATTCATCATCACTCAAACATGCTTTATTCAGTGATATTTTCACTTTACAAAGCTCAAGAAGAAATAAATTGGAAGTCGTATTTTAACTTCCTATAAAAAGGGGATATTAAGTCAAACCATTACTTCCAAGAAACAGAAATGTGAAAATATGCAATTGGGATTTAAGATGAAGTATCCAATCTTTTAACGTAAAAAATATATTTGAGTTTCATCTATCTAAGGTCAAAAAGAAACATATTCAAATAACTTTAGAGCAGCAACCAGCATCATGAACTATAGTATTCAAAAAAGACACATTGTATGAAAAAAAAAAACCTATGAAAGCTCATCATATCCTTCGTTTTATATTCTCCAAACTAATATCAAAATAAATCTAAAACAAATTCAAACTACTATCACATTGGCGAAATATATAAACCTAAACATATAATATTAATATGGTATAAGAACCAACAAAAACAAGATAGATCATGATAAGCTCTATATAATATTACTCAATGAAAATTCATAAAGGAAGCATCTCCGTCCATAGCTTTCAATCTAAAAAGTCCTAATTCATAAAGGAAGCTTAATAAAAAATACTTCATTCATATAATTGAAAACAAAATAGAAAAATTCAATCTTTTAAATACCTAAATGACCAAGAAACTGTGCAAAATTTAGAGATTCAATACCTGAAATGAGAGTGGTTATCGTGTTGAAATCTTCAAGAAACATGCACACTTTTCTCGCCTTTTTCCAATCCTCCTTAGTTGGCAAATTCTCATAATTTGGATCCCTTTCTTTATAATGAGGAAATACATCTTTGAATTCCAATGCAGTTGAAAGCATTTTATACGTGGAATTCCATCTAGTACTACAATCCAAGATGCGTTTCTTTTTTGGAAGACTCAATTGATTAACAATGTCACTAAACAATCTAAGTCAAGACTCGGAAGCGGCAAGAAATTTAACACTATCACGTACATTAGCAATCACATTTTGAATCTCACTAAGACCATCTTTAACTAACAAATTTAAAATATAAGCATAACATCTAACATGAAACAATTTTCCATCGAGGGGAATAGTTTGTTTTCTCTTAATTGCATCTTGCAAATTCTGCACAGCTACATCATTATAGGCTACATTATCAACACTAATAGTCTAAACCTTGCAATCAAGTTCCCATTCAATCTAACATTTATGTAACAAATTAGAGATAACAAGTCCACTATGGGGTGGTGGAACATCTAAGAAATTGATATTTCACTTTTGAATATCCCAATTTGAATTAACAAAATGGCAGTTAGCAACCATGGAAGAGATTTTTTTATTAGACTTCCATAAATTAGTAGTTATACTAACTCTATTAACACTCCTCAACAAATCTAGTAGTTGCACGACTAATATTTTGATAATATGGAGCAGCAATATTCATTACCATAGTGAACATGTCATGTTTTACAGAATTAAAAGGCAACTCACATATCATTAACCAATGAGCTATAACTTCTCTTAACCTTGATTGCTCATATTTAAAATTTTGGACTTTGGTAATACTTTCAGTTTGTCCTACCATGGTGGTAAGAGTAATAGCTTATTGCCCACTAGTTTCTTTCAACTTCTTTTGCAAACATGACTTTAAATGCCTACTATATGAAGTAGTCGTACCTGACATGAGAACAGCTAGCTTTTGTCCATAATGGATGCATTCCACCTTCTTTGTACCATTTAAAAGAGTAACTTCTTTGAAGTCTTCCCAAACCTTTGAGGCCTTCCTCCTCTTTGGTTTTTCAAATGGCTTAGTCGCATCATTTTCTTCATCTCGAACACTCTCATTCTCGGTATCCGTATTACTTGTATCATTCTCGGCATCCACAATATATACATGCTCTATCAATTTATACACAAAACAAATATCATCATTGGCAAAATTACAAGTTCCCATTTATTTCTTCAACTACCCATTTATACATAACAAAAAAAAATATATAAAAACCCCAAATAATTAGTGAGAATAAGCTAACAAAAAAACCCAAATTGAAAACCCTAGCATTTCAGTGATGAAACCAAAAACAAACCCAGTAAAAAAAACACAGAAACAAAATCCCTAACGTAATAAAAAAATCAAGCACATAAAATTTGAGCTTTGTTTGGAAAAGACAAGGTTAGATTACCTTTGGGCTCTTGTGAAGGAGATTTGGTCAGCGGCGGCGTGGTCTGGTGAGGGAGATCTGGCGATGGTTTATGTGAGAGATTGAGAGTGAGATCGTGAAATGTGAGAGAGGAAAAGGAGATGAGAGGGAGGGAGGAGGCAGTAAGTGAGTGTGGATGAAGAAAATTAGGGTAAAATTATATATATATGGGTGTTCACGAGTCATTTGCGAGCATGTTCGCGAACAACCTTGTTTAGATCTAAATGAAACATTTAGCCTCAACTAGACTTAGACCCAATAAATAAAGCTCGAAAAAAAGCAGGATTGCTAGCTCGCGAGCGGCTCGTTTGTTCGTGATACATGCTCGAGGCCGGCTAGTTTTATTTCACGAGCTTATTTATTGAGCTCAAGCTCGGCTCGTTTAGCACTCAAACGAGCATTTAACGAGCCGAGTATCGAGCGAGTCACGAACAGCTTAGCTCATTTACAGCCTTAATTGAAATTGTGGTCATGGTAAGGAACGAAGGTCTTGGCAGAGGGAGGCTCAACTATTGGTGAGACAGTTGGGTTTGGTGCTAGTGGCAGCCATGAAAGAAGATTGAATTCAAATAGGTCTGGTGGTGGTGACAGCCGTGAAGGAAGAGAGAGAAGTGGGCCGATGGTGGGTTGGTGGTTTATTGTAACACCCTGATTTTTAATGTTTATTTTAAATTTAAAAGGACTAATTTGGTAATAAAATTTGTTTGAGGACAGTTTGATTATTTTGACTATCGAAAACTTTAAGTGCGGAATTAGGTTCTAAAATATTGAATCTAGACTCCGAAACGAACAATCTGAGTATAATTTTGATATGGTTTTGCTGCAAGTGTGATTTTTAATTTTTACCAGCACTGATAAAATACGATGAAACTGTAAATTAAAATTTATCTCAGTAAAATTTTACGTAAATTTAATAAATAGTCGAGGGTATTTTAGTAAATTTATCTTACGTAAATTATAAGAATAGTTAGGGATAATTTAGTCATTTTGATTAAAAGATATTTTTAATAAAATAATAATTAAATAATTAAATAAAAAAAATTATTGAATGAAGAAAGAAAGTTCACGTGAAGAAGAAGTCAAATTATATGAAAGTTATGGTGATGAATTAAAGGCAGAAAAGAAAATACGACAAAAAAAAATTAAAGTTGCTTACTCATTGATTAGAAGATTTTTATGAAGGAGAATGCTTATAAAAAAGAAGCAGAAAATGAGAAGAATAAAAGAAAGAAAACTCTGCATTTGTTTCTACAAAAAAAAGAGAATAGCAAACTTATTAACCGTTCATTATCTTTAGAAACCAAAGCCATAAATCTCTTCCTCAAAGTCTAGTGATCAAGATCAACTTGAGAAATTCCGTTAAAAGCCACTAGAAATATGGTTTCTGTTCGGGTCAACCACCAACTCGGCGGACAACCCAGAAACTTTAACCTCTGGGTTCTTTCACTCCGGCAACTCTCCGATCCATTTGAGGTCACGAAGTGACCGACGGGATGAAGAGAAGAAGATTGATGTCTGGTTCACTGGAAATGGACGCTGGAATCATTAATAATTTTTGGATCCAGAGATCCGATCGAGCGACCATTGCAGAGTCTGCAGGTTGAAGAAGCTTGGAACGGCAACGTTTTGAGCAAATCAAAACAATGTCGTTCTGGTCATAACTAAGGGCGCGTTTTCAGTATTCAAAACGACGACGTTTTGAACGATAAATTCTGGTTCAGTACCCCCAACTGTTTAAAAATTACACGAATGGCCCAAATGTTTTTGCCGATTTTCATTTTTACCCCTCCGTTCATTATTACTTTAGGTATTGACCCTTAAACTTATTTTTACTCTTAAGATTTAGCCAACAGCTTAATTAATTAATTATTTTGATTTTGTTTTAATAATTTAATATTTTTGGGACCTAATTAAATTATGAAAAATATTATAATTGATTATTAAATAAAATTATTAAATGAGTTTATTTTTGATATAAAAATATTTAGAGGTGAAATAATTGAAATTAATGGACTTAATACTTAAATTAAAAATTAATAATTGCTTAATAAAATTATATTTTGGGTTAAATAAATAAAGTGTTAACTTAAAATTTATATTTGGACAAGAAATTGATAATTGGACTTTTAATTAAAAATAAATAAATTAAGGGTCGAATTATTTAATTTAACAATTAAACTTTAAAGAGACTCAAATAAAATTTACTATATGACACAATTGGACTATTTGATGGACAATTTATGGACAAAAACCTTACGACCCTAATTAATGAACAATTATAGGACAAAGGACAGTCCGAGAAAAATTGAGGAGTAGGAACCGTAACACAAAGAGACCGAGGTTTGATACTTTAACTGTAGAAAGCTCTAAATTTTATTTTTATGCATGATTTTTAATATTTACATTATTTATTTTAAAGTTAACAATTAGTTTAATTTCAAAATTTATAATTTATTTTAAGTTATTTTATTTTTAAGTTATAAGCTATTTATAATTTAATTAATTAAGATATTTATTATAAAGTTGGGACCATTATGTGGTTACAATAAAAATAATATTAAGTAATTATGATTATTTAAATAAAAGATATTAAAAATGACGTTTGAAATTGAATATAAGTATATATATATATATAAAAGATAAGTTAAAATATATAAAAATAATATTAAATAATTATGATTATTTAAATAAAAGATATTAAAAATGACGTTTGAAATTGAATATATATATATATATATATATATATATATATATATATAAAAGATAAGTTAAAATAAATATTTGAGATTTTTATTTAATAGACTAAACCACTTATGTGGTTTGGCAATAATAATAATTTTGAGAAATTATAATAAATATAACTATGAGAAATTGATTATACGTTATTTTTAATATTATATTTAAAGAGATTTCTATTTAAAACAAGTGTCTTAAAAAAATATAATTTAATAAAAGTTGGTATTTTGAAAGTAAATATAAGTGTTATATATATATATTGAATTTTTTACTAAAGTATGACAAGTTTTAATTAAGAATATAATATATTTTTTTAATAAATATTATGAAATTAATAGTGGTTTAAAATGATGAATAAGCATAAATTTTGAAATGAGTATTTAAGATGTATAATTGATTTAAGAATAATACAAAATATTATTTGAAAAATGTGATTGAAGTGTTTATGTTGACTATTTTAATGATGATATGATTTTTATGTTTAATATGATGATAAATATGGTTACAAAATAAATAATTATGATGATTATGTCAATGACTAAATATGATTTGGAATTAATTTAAATGTTGGAATGAGTTAATTTTGAAAAATTGGAAATTATGAGAAAAATGTTTTAAGCTCTACTATGATTTAGTTGAACTGAATAAATATAGGGTTGATCGATCATTTCCGGTGATTTATTTATGGCCATTGATTTGTTACGGGGACTGCCGTTGAAATTGATTTACAGTGACGACCATTATTAATGCCTTCGGGTGTTTAGCCTTCAGGGTGATTAGCCTTCGGGTGATTTATTAAGTTAATGTAGGTTTATCTAAATATCTGGTAAAGCTAATCAAGCAAGTCAATTAAGATTTTTAAATAACGCAATTTCATTTATTTTACAGAGTAATTTTTTTGATGAATAGTTTATTAAGTGCTGTTTAATATTTAAATTATATTTTTAATTTATGCACCCGCATTTAAATTATTTATGCCTTTCATTAGTTAAAGTATTCACTGAGCATAATCGCTTAGCAAGTTTGGTTAATTCTGAACTTGTAGGTCTCCAAAAGAAGTAAAAGGAACCAGAACTGTCAAATAGTATCAGAAACACGAAGAACTTAGATTGACATATACCGTGAAGATGAAGTCAGCACAAGCAAAGGTAGAATAGAAGAAAAAAAATGTACCCATAGTTTGTAATGAATTTAGAATATGATATGCATACCATGTAATATGTAATGTGGCACAACTTGGTTCAGCTAGATAGTCGGATTAAGGGGTGTTACATTTAGGGTTTATTTTTATTTTAATTTTTTGTTATGGAAAATTCGTGTTAGCAAATGGGACCTAAGTAAGTATTTGACTTGGTAGAAATTATCTCATTTCGTCCTTTCATTGGTTCACCTTTTTAATGTTTGACGAAAATTCAAATTGAGGGTGCAATTAGTTAATTTCCAATTAGTTGAGAGTGAATCCAGGGAAAAGTTAGATTTGGAGTTAAATTGAAAATGGGAAAAAATTCAGGTTAATTGTATTGGATAGGCCCCAAATAGACAGGGGAATTTCATAAAAAAAATTAGGTACGGAAATGGGAAATAGCAGTTAGCATCACTTTATATATATATATATATATATATATATATATAATTGAGGGTGAATCCGAGAAAAAGTTAGATTTGGAGTTAAATTGAAAATGGGAAAAAATTCGGGTTAATTGTATTAGATAGGCCCAAATAGATAGGAGAATTTCATAAAAAAATAGGTAGGGAAATGAGAAATAGTAGTTAACATCACTTTATATATATACCAAAAAATTATAAAGAGAAATAATATAAATTTTGTAAAATTAACTATTTTGACTTTAGTTTAATAATGAGACACTTTAAATATATTAAAATTAATTATATTTAGAAACTGATAATAATAGTTACGGAAAGCAATAATATTAATTGAAAGGTTATATTACAGATTCTATATTGTTTAAATTTGGAAGGAAATATTAAATTAATAACTAAATATTCATTAGTCATAGTAAGAATATGGTTAATATTAAATTGATCATAAAGTTGAGTAAAATGAAATTAATTAAATATTTTCTAATAAGAAGAATTAAAAAGTTAAATATTTTTCTAATTGATTAAGGAAAATTGATTGAATAAGAATTTAAAGCAATCAAATTCTAAAATTAAAAATGCTATTTAAAATTAATAGCATAATTTACGAAATTCTATGAAATTAAGTAATTTATGTGAAATTAAGTCAAGTAATTTGTGCTGTTTTTTAAATTCCATAAAATTAAGTCAAATAATTAAGTAATTTGTACTGAAATTAAGTAATTTTTTATTTGGCAATAATTTTGCCTCAAATTTAATTTACAATGTTACAAATAATATATTTTGTGCCGAGATTAAGTAATTTTTTGACTTAAAATTATTATATATTTTTAAAATAGAAATCTAAATATTCTTGACTTAAAATTATCATATATTGTAAAATAAAAATTCAAATATGTAAACTCTCTTTATTGAAAGAGAATCAAATATGACAAGTTTGCATGTTTTACATGATAATAGAATGATATTATGGATAAAGATATAAGTTACCATTAGTTGATTGCCAAAAGCAACACATACTTAATTTAAAGAATTTATAAAAATACTAATGTCACTACCAAAATTATTGCTAAAGTTGGGGGAGAAACATACATTTAAGCAAAAAAAAAAACCTATTATTTAGTAATTTTCATTATATTTTTATCCATTTTGTTTGGGATAGGACTTGATATTCATTTAAAATAAAATATAATTTCTAGAGGAATAAATTATGAATTTACAGAAATCCAAAATTGAGTTTATTTAATTGCTAAATTTATTCCTTAATTTCAGAATTCTAATGAATTGATTTTATTTGAATGCAATATTTATTCCTTAACTACTGTAAAAATATATATATTTATTCCTTAATTTTGGAATTCTAATGAATTGAATTTATTTGACTGCCAAATTTATTTCTTATTTTGGAATTCTAATAAATTGAGTTTATTTGATTGTCCAACTTATTTCATAATTTCGGAATTCTAACGAATTGAGTTTATTTGTTGCCAAATTTATTTCTTAGTTTCAGAATTCCATAAATTGCTTAATTTCCGAATTCCAAAAAATTATATATAAAATTATTTGACTGCCAAAATACTTCTACCTATACTGAACTATATATTTACAGGAATAGGAATAAATTTTTATTTATTTTTAAAGAAATACAAGACTTTATAAGTTTCTCCCTATTTGTTGAAGTGAAGTTATTATACATTTCATATGTTTTAGAGTTTTTGCATTGGTTAATTATATAGTATACATGTTTACCTTGAATTTGTTTCTAATCAAATTCATTTGTGCAAATGAAAAAATCAAGTACCTTGTGCAATACTATGATTACCACTGACAATATAAGTTATTTAAACAAACATAAAAATTGATCTAATTGTCTTTAAATTAAACAGAAAATCTAATTGTTTTGATATTGTAACCATGTTTTTCTCTTTATTTTTTTTAAAAAAAAATTTGCCATAGGTTGATTTCATTGATGATTCGAATGGCAGTATTAGAAATTGGATTCTTAGGGTACGCATCTTGCTTATTTTGAAAAGTTACGCAATGCACCAATTCAAATAATTTAATTGCTATAGAAATGGTTTTGCAAAATGAAAATGTTGGTAATTTTATTATAATCAAATGTTTATATAGTAACTGATAGTATGTAAGTTTTTAAATAAACTATTGCTCTTATATTCATGTTCAAATTTCAATGTGGTCGCTTTTAAATTTCTATGTCAAAGTACGTATATGTTAAATTTGAAAGAAAAGAAAATAAAAGAGCTGGGTATTACGTAATGAGAACATTTATTGTTCATGCAAACAAGGTAACTTTGAAGTCAACTAACCACAAATTCAAATCGGTGTTGATAAGCAAATCTATAGTTGAGCTCATAAATAATCTTGATTTTAATGTGATATTTTCAACTACCGTCCTTATGGAATGCTCATAAATATCGACAATTTTAACAACACACAATTATTTGTTAATTTATTAGAACTTAATAATTTTATTTATTTCAGCTTTTCTATCTATTAAGTTCTTATGATTTCTAAATCGATCATTTTGAGACATTACATACTTGTTTGAACATTTTAGAAAGGGCATCATGTAACACCCCTTAATCCGACTATTTTCTAGCCGAGCTAAGTGTGTCACAACTAATGCTACATGGTATACAGAACATTTTACAACTAACTAAAATAAAATTTACAATTAATTTCAATGCTAAATATAAAATTTTCATTCCCTTGATATGATAGTCTCCTAGCCATGTGGTTTCGTTCCACAGTATATGCCAGTTTAGTATTTCTGTGGTCCTGATTGATTTGACTAATCTGGATTCCTTGACGTCTCTTCGATACCTACAAGTTTAGCGTACACTAAATTTCCTGAGCTACTAGCTCAGTGGGTACTTTATACTTATTTAACATTAATACATGTTCTAATTTCACACATAAATCACACACAACAAACAAATGTAGCAAATATCAAAGTGGCACAAAATTTTCAAATCATATTTGTTCAACATATTTATTTAAAAATAATTAAACAAGCATAAAGTACCAAACCTGATTTTCTTGTCGCTACGCGTGTCCTTTTTCTACGTGTTGTCGTATCGAGCTAATTTCTGTCGCCATCTATTTTATGAAATAATTACCATTCTGATTAATTCTCATTTTATAATTAGTATATTCAATTATGTATAATTTCTCCTTTATTTTCCAACTAATTGGTTTAATTACTTTCTATAAAATAATTAATTCAAATTTTATTACTTTTCTATTCAAATAAGTACTTGATGC
>CATIWJ010358940.1:0-19694 GCA_949640765.1 Croton laevigatus | reverse complement strand
TCCCCTCAAGTCCTTTATCTTTCGTTAATTCACAATTAAACTCACAATTGGTACATTTCCTTTTAGTCCTCTAGCCTTCATTCTAATTGCTTTTTATGTCCTAACAAATCCAATATTTATCTAGCCTTTTAGATTTTTTTTTATTATATTATTTTGACACATCGTCTTCCTTCTAATTATTTTGGCGTTTTCTATTATTAAAGATTTAGGTCGTGACAATCAATATGTTGACCGCGCTACCTTCGTTAACTAGGATTCTTTTGACCGTAAAGTTAGCTATGATCGACTCTATGACTAGGGCATCACTGTGTGGGTACATTATATTTCTCTCGTAATGTCCATCTTCTTTCGAAAAAGAAATAACAAGGTCTGACGGCTCGACCTGGTCAGGAACACTTCCTCGGTAGGTCATTTTATTACATGTACATCTGTTTCATCAAGTTCTGTAGACAAGATCATGTGGATAGTGCCCTATGGCTCCTCTCTAACTCCAGATCTCTGACCTCCTTTACTCGATCTTTGCACGACTAGTGGTTTGCCAATGGAACTCCTACCAGCTTCATTTCTTTGTCGTTTGAAGCTGTCCGCATGACTCCTTAGTTCACCCGCTTGTAACATGTGACCTGTTTCGATTCTTAAAGCTTTGCATTCTGCCGTGCTGTGACCATACAATTTATTGTAATCACAAACTCAAGAATGATTTTCATCTTTGATAAAGACGGCGGAAGACACTGGAGCGTAAGATTGAACTCTGCTTTTATCGCCATCATAAATTATTTGATCATCAACATATAAACCCCTTCCGCTTCTTCAATAGCCGCCTCTTTCGCGAACTCATCTGCCTCGATTGCAAGGTGAACATGGTCTATCTTTTTTGAAACCAGTCGGGAACTGGTCATACGTCATTCCTTCGGAATAAACATCCTTGCGATGCAACCTCGAAATGGAGGCATTAAATATTCTTCGTTGGGTATCGACTTTAATATATTTATTGGCTCTTGCCAACAAATCTTGAATGGATTTTGGCTCGTCAAGAGATAAGGAGTAAGCTCCTGAAAATGATAGTTGGATTGCAAAATCTGTGTGGCCAATCCGACATTCAAATTTTGTATCTGAATAACCACCACTCAAAACCTATCCACAAATTTCTCTAGGTATTCAACACCATTTCAGAAGACGAGCTTTAAATCAAATGCTTCCTTATTTCTTAGTATATTCTTTTTAAATTAAGATATGAATTTTTTTGCCAAGTCTAAAGAACCTGAAATGCTTTGAGCTGATAGGTAATAGAACCACTTGCTAGCGTCATCCTTTAACATTTTGGGGAAGTGGTTACATATGAGAGCGTCTATTGTTGCTATTGCTATCATAAAGTCATGGTACAGGCGAGTATGGTTGCGAGGATCCCTTTACCCCAATAAGTTGTCTTAAAGTTAGGCGCCTTCCATCCAGTAGGAATAGGGGTAGTTTTAATGCTAATTATGAAAAGGGACATAGTCTGAAAAATCTGTTCCAGCTCATCTTTGCCTTATATGCCTTCAACCTATTGCTTGACTTTGGCCTTTATTATTGTTCACCCCAACGAGGCTCGTGATAATAGTCATGCTCTTTCTCTTTCCATCTATCCGTACCGGTGACCCGTGCTCTTATGTCAGGGTTATCATTGTAGTAGAAAAGAGATGGCTCCCTTGGTTTGACCACGGTGAGTTGTTTGCTAAGGGAGCGGTGCATCTCTTCGCGACCCTCTTCCTCTAGGATGTCATCCTTTCACACTCGTGGGGCAACCACGTCTGGCTCTCTAGTTGTGTTTTCCTTAGGAGGGAACTGCTCAGCTGAATTTTCAACTGGCGGAGGAGAGGACCTCAGCCTTGGAGTCGAAGATGTGGGAGGCGTTACAAAGCTAGGGTTTTGCTGTAAAAATTAAGTGAATAAACTGAATAAATGTTCTTGTTGAATCGGGGGAGGAGTTGAAGTAGAGGTTGTTGGAAAAGTGTCTGGATTGTGTTGATGTTGGAAAGAATATTGAGTTGTGCCATTGCCCAAAGGTGAGAAATTATCCTCCAGGCGACGACGAAGGAGAGTGGATGGAGGAATAGCTGTATGAAATGTGTCTTCTCATCTTGGAGGTACAGAAGAGGTCGCACCTCGAGGCAAAGGAGTCAGTGCATGGGAATTCACTAGTTGGCCCTCTTGAGCATTTTAAATATCCTGACCTTCCTCTATTCCACTTATGGTTAGCTACTAATGAACTGGAAGATCTAAGGCTTTCCTCTCGTCCAGGCTCATCACACCAATTGTGGACTGAAATGGTTGTTATGAATCATTTATGGCAGGACGAGTATTTATAGTAGCTTGTTGTACAATGCTTTCACAGTAGAAGATATGGTCAAGGCACTATAGACTCATTGTTAAGAGATATGGGTCATGATCATGATGGTATCTTCTGGAAACACCACGTGTGTATTTGGTAAATTGCCAATAATGGTGTCAAGGACAGGTCGAGATTGAGGTCGCTAGAGGATGAGTTTGAGGAATGCCCTCGCTCTGGTTAGTTGAAGAGGTCGCTCTTGAGGCCGCTATGAGCAACCTCTTTATTGACCGTTGATGATTAGTATCCTGAATATAAATCCGGTTGCAGATCTGATCTTTAAATGGGAAGAGCGACTTACGATAACAAACAAAAAATTGGTACGAAGTTAGAATGGAGATGATATTTGCCAAAAATAAAAGAAACCCCCGTTACTCCGTACTCGTGTCCTCTAACTCAACTTGATTAGGTACTGATTCTCAATCCAACGGCTGATATGAAAGATGAAGCACAACAAAAAACCCACACCAATTTTACCAATCAAACCCAAACGACAAACAGTAGTAGAGATTCTCAACTGTTCACTCATCGCATTCAATCATTTTCTCCCCTGCTCTTCCCTTCCTTCTTCTTCGCCCTCTGATTATGGATTAAACCTTTTCTTTTTTCCTTTTGTATTTTTTTCTAACCTTAAATTCTCCAACTTACTTAAACTTCCACCTTCTTACCAACAACGATAATTTTTTCGAATTTCCACGCGCCGGCTTTGATCCCAAGACCAGCCTGATCTACGGCCCTGATTCAGCTTCGCATGGAAGCGAGAGCACCTGATCATCTCTGTCCTTGAGTTTTCTCCACTCGAGCTCAAAATTGGAGGTTTCATTTCTATTTTTGGTTCTACTTCAATAAATAAAATCAATTAATTAATTACGTTGTTTTTGTAGTTAATTATGGATTTATTGATGTGTTTCTGTGGATTGATTTTAATTTTCTGCTTATTAAATGCGGAAATTAGAGCTCTTAGTTCGTCTCCGGTGTTTGGTTACTGAGAAATACTGTCAGAAAGAGAGAGAAAATTAACTTTTGATATAACACTAGCTTAGCTTGCTTTGCTGTTCATAGAGTTAAATTAATTTATTGCAATTGAACTTGGAAGAGAAAAACGTAACTTTTGTTTTGAATTTTCATCTAAAAATTTCTGGCTAACCAAACGCTCCGCAACGTCTTTTCTCTTGATTCTCAGCAATTCGAAGAAATGGATTGCCGAATAACTGTTCTGATCTTGTTAAAAATAGTTATGTTATTCGTTGCATAATCTTTCTTGGGAGGCTGAATTCGTTGGTTACTAATTTCCGATGAATAAGGAGCAAACAAAACAATGAAAATTTTAGCTACTATTATTAATTTTATTTATTTAAACCAAGTTTAGAATTGTTACGCAGATTCTCAATTTGCTAAATAATTACAGTCACATGCTTGCCCAAGGCCCAGATATGAATTTTACTTAATCTTAGGTTCCCAATGCTAAAAGAGAAAGTGGAGTCCCCACATTCCAAAAGATAAGGGTAAAGTAGAAGAAAATTAATTGATATTTCTTTAATTTTCTATGATGAGAGGGAAAAATAAAGCCTTTAGTCTTGTAGTGAGGTGGGGGACTAAATATTTGATTTGTATTATTCTGTTATGACTGCTCAAAAATCATAATCCGCTGTATTTTGGTTTGTTCCTTGTACCAATGGAACCAATTCATTTTCAGTAAGGGGCATGAAATTTAGCTTCAAAATTTCAGTGACTTATGGTGTAATTTTCCCTATTTATGTTTTTTCATCTTTGGATAGTTGGATACCATATAAATTTGAGGGATTTACTTTAAAAGTTTTGCAGCAGCCATTTGCTGATTCAAGTAGCCAAGTAAAAGCTAATTAAACATCTTTGAATAAACTAATATTATTAAAAAGTTGAACTTTGGTCAATATTACTTATGTTTTCAATGGCTTTCTTAAGTATGCCTGAATTTTTAATCAAGCTTGCAACTGGGTAATAAAATTATGAGTAAAGATTTGCTGGTACAGGATAGATTTATGAGTAAAGATTAGTTGTTTTAAATTATCAAAATTATACTGGAGGAGCTGTAGCATGTATGTCTGTACTGTTATTTTAATGTTTTGAATATCTGTTTTCTTTCTTGATCTCTGCTTTTTATATGCAATTTGATCTGCCAAATGTTTGTTATGATTTACCTGGTACATAATTTAACTTATTCCATCCCTTTTCAGGTGTGAACAATCTGCAGCATGTAACATCAGTTTAAGTCTGGATCCATCACACTAAGAGCGACTTGAGTTGATCTCTGTGTTTCTTCTTAATTTGAAAGTTCAGATGGTTCCTTCAGGGGAGGATCTGGATAAATTTGCTTCTGATGAAGTGGAAAAGGGACTACCTCCAGGTAATGAAATTCACATTAAACAACAGGTCGATGGCAGTGGAATTCTCAGGTCAGAAAATCAAGCAGCTAGTGCTGTTTCCCCTGAGAAATCTCAGCAGGATCATACTTCTGGAAACCACATATCACAATTAGATAAAGAAGGAAGTATTTCCTCTATAACACCACATAAAGTCACACAGACAGTTGGCACTAGTTCCACTGCCCCACAATCTGGTCAAGAGGGAAGAACTCCTATCATACGCGAAAAAGTATTAGAGGATGGATATCATTGGCGAAAATATGGGCAGAAACTTGTTAAAGGAAATGAATTCATACGGAGCTATTACAAATGCACACATCCAAGCTGTCAAGTGAAGAAGCAGTTGGAGCGTTCACATGACGGCCAAATTGCAGATGTTGTTTATTTTGGTCAGCATGATCACCCTAAACCTGAGCTTAATCTCCCTCTAGCTGTTGGCTTTGTGTTACCTGTTGTCGATGAAAAAGCTGAGAAGCCATTGTCAACTAGCACAGAAGGTAAGGGCAAACATTGATATATAGATTTTGCTTTTAATTGATGTGATGCATTTAAACCTAAAACTAAATTAAAATAATAAATGTAGAAGATCGTGCATCCCATCTGCTCAAGTCAAAGACTACCTCTCAGATTTCAGTTGTGACATCAAATGATGATGCGAAGGGTGTGTTATCCGAATCAAATAAGTTAAGAGACGACGTTGATCTTGATGATGAACCACACTCAAAACGACAGTACGTCAATAAAGTGAATATGTATATCTTTTACCAGATATTTGTGAGCTAATTCTGTTATGCTGTAAAACAGGAAGAAAGGCAGCCATGGTGTTGAGCCTGCTTCAGTAGATAAGCCTAATGCTGATTCACGTCTTGTTATTCAAACTTTGAGTGAGGTAGATATTGTGAATGATGGGTACCGTTGGCGAAAATATGGTCAGAAATTGGTTAAAGGCAATCCAAATCCAAGGTGAAGTTTGTTTATTTAACTTTTATGATATCACAGGGTTAGGGATTCTTTTTTTTTTTTTCAATTCATTTACAATTTGTGATACAGATGGAAGAATTTAGTTCGTTAGTTCCATGTATATGCCACATACATAGTAGTTTTCTCCAAGCCAGTCTTGTACTCGGCAAAACTTATGTTTTTATGAAAAATAACAATAACTTTAACGAAGTATGTGCATATAAGAAGGTACAGGACGAAAAAGAAAAGGAACAAGTTTCTTAGGAAGTTATTTGCTTATGTGGCCATCTTTCCTCTGAAATTACATTTAGTTATTAACAGGTGAAGTAAAGATACGGAACATCTATTTGGAATTAACTGATAAAAAGACAATTCTGCTCAACCATTTGGATTAGTTGTGCGTGCAAGTTTTTAGAAATACCAAGGCTTGAATTAACAGAATAAGTGTCCCTTCAGAACAAATGAATTCCACAATTTTGTGAAATTCATTTGTAAATCCGCTTTGTCATGTTTGGAAGACATACAAATTTGGATTTGAAGTTTAAATGAGTCATTTTGAACAAATTAAATTTATTTGCAAATGAATTTGATTATGAGTTCATTTACAAATTCTAAAACCCTTATTCATTCATTCCAGAGTGGGGTTAAACGTCTTAAGTCTTAACTCCCTTGGCAGTACAGTCTGAGTATTAGCACGGATAATATAGTTGATTCGCACTAGGCATTTGGTTTATCTGTGTGTTTAATTTTCTCTCATCTGTCTTGGATAAATTAGGAACAAGTTACCTATGTTATATATGTTTTCAGAAGTTATCTGAGCTTTTAGTGATTCTCCGGGCTATATTTGTTTGGATTCTTTTTACAGCTCCTTGATGATACTATGCAGCAGACAAATTGGTGCCTTTTCTGATGTTTTATAGGTTATACTTACTTTTGTTCTGCCCTTCTATCATGTAGGAGCTATTACAGGTGCTCTAGTCCAGGATGCCCAGTTAAGAAGCATGTGGAGAGAGCATCTCATGACCCGAAAGTGGTTATAACGAGTTATGAGGGGCAACACGATCATGATATGCCTCCTTCAAGGACAGTAACTCATAATACAACTGCTCTGGACAATTATACAACTGCAATCCATAGTAGTGAGCGAGCTGGGAAATCACGAGAATGTGATGGGGTTGTGCATAATAGTTCAGGACCTGGTGCAAACTCAAACGAGCGACCAAGTAGTGAGTCAAGAACTAAACCTAAAGGAAGTGGCGTTAGTGATAAGGTCACCCATTTGGGTTCAGGCCAAGCTAGTAATAAATCAAATAAGATAGGCATTGATGTTAGTCGCTTAGACAAGGTCGCGCATTCAAGTTCAGGCCAAGCTAGTAAATCAAATAAGCTGCAGAATGGCAAGTCAAGTGCTGGAAAAGGAACTAATCCAGTTGTCACAGGTGCAGTTGCGGAGACGAGTCCAGCTTCCAAGCATAAATCAAACGAACAACAAGACGGTGATTCAAGAACTGAATCTAAAGTGCATTGTGCTTCTTATAGTGTTCATGCTATTAATCCTGGTCCAGAGAATAATCCAAATGAACAACATATACCAAATGCGGAGCCAGTCCAGAGTTGATTGTAACAGAATGATTTTAGGAGATTGAAAACTTCATTTAGCCATGTAAATTATTACAATAGTCCAAATAATCCACACAGATGTATAGGGTGTCAGAGATAACAAACTTCATTTTTGACATCATCTTAAAGAGTGTATCCCCTCCCTCATTATTTATTTGGTCTTGTTATTTGTCACCTGTTAATCTACTGAGGATTTATGATCAAAGAGCACGGGGCGGGTTTCCAAAAATCCGTCCCCGCCCGCTCTCGAATATGTCGCTCCATCCCCGCAACGGGTTGGGTTTTTCGGATCACGGGGAGAGTGAGTATGGATCGGGTTTACTCCGCGGATTTTTATTAAAATAATAATTTAAAAAAAAAAAATAGATTTATATCCAGCAAATTTTTCTATAAATAGAGAATTACAGAACAATAAATAATCAAAGCAAAGAGGTGCGTATTGTTCACATGGCCAAAAAAAAAAGAACAAAGAGTTAAGTTTATCTGCTTTAGATTTTGCTTATTTATACAGTGGATGCAAATAATAACTAATCTCATACTTAAAATCATCATAAAGTTTATTGTCAAAATAAAGAAAAATTTTACAGAATTGAGTCTTTAATTCATCTTGAAGTAATTAATCAACTTCAAGATCACAAACATAAAAGTTAAATAACAAATCTAAAATGAAATTTATCATTTCCAGATTGCTTCCTTCTTTAAAATATTATTTCTTACAACCCTCCTCAATTACAAAAAGAAAACAAAAATCAGTAAAAAAAAACGAGTGAGAAAAATTCAAAAAAAAACCAAAGTAACAAAAAATGTATTGATCTAGCAAAACAACATTAAATCAAGTAAAATTAAAAAAAAAAAAACTTACCAAAGTTTTTCATTGAAGAAGCAGTTAAAAGAGAGACAAAAAAATACTTAGGGTTTTCAATTATGATCAAAATTATGAAAATGCCATTGAACGGGGCGGGGACGGGAGCGGTTTTTATTTTTCAAACCCATCCCCGCCCCATTAGGGGAAAATTATCCCGCGCGGGTTGGATTAGCAGATATCCCCAATGGATCGGGTCACATGCTCAACCCTAATGATCATAACCTGCCAAATAAAATCGAGTTATGGGTTTGTTACCTATGAGGAAAAGATTGGTGTTCGAGAGGGTGAAGATTGAAGAAGGAATTTTCTTTTTGACTTATGTTTACCGTTGCTCAGGCTCTAAAGAGTGAACCTGAAAATCTCTAGAGAATAAAATGCTCAAAAGACTCGTCGAAGCTTAAACTTTGATTGATTTGTTTGCGTTTAAATACAAGAATGGAAGATAAAACCTCCAGAATACATGGGAAAAGAGCTTCAAAGTGGAGAAACTCTGCCTACAAGGTAAAGGAAAGTGAGGGAACACGAACACCCTCCATCATGAAGGAACAACCCTCTCAATCAAAATTTCATTTTCAAAGTAGAAAAGTTGATGCACTTGACTAGGAAACTTGCCAGGAATGACACTGTTCTTTAAGAATTTGAATACATCCCGACCATACAAAACAGCAACTTGGTTTCTCACTCAGTGGTTCTGGTTTTGAGATTTTAAATTTGAACCTGGTTAAAGTCAAATTAACTGAAAAGGAAAAAGGAAAACAGATTGTGGTGAATGGTCAATAATCCAAACAGAGAAGAAAAGTACACAGTTGAGGCCACCTCCTTAGTTCCTCGTGCTGCCTCAACTGCCTGCAACGACATTCTATTCTATAGAGTAAAATGCACTCAGCTTTCACTTCCATGCACAAGATGCCACCAAATCTCTGTTCATCCAACCAAGATATAGAGCCCCATCTCTTTCTTCAAGCCTATATTTATAACAATAGTTGACTAGTAGAGTTTTAATGGTGGCATTTACCAAGGAGCTTAAAGGGTAAGGTGTAAACCCTGCCATCCTGAACCGTGACTTCCACTTCCCGAGAAGTTCGTGTCTTTCCACCCTCTCGGTTTCTTCACATGCTATTATGTTAACAACATCCCTTGCCAGGCAGTGCTGCTCAACATTTATCCGTTCCTTATGTTCTCTTGGGAGTGTTACGTCAAGGGATTCAAACATAGCCATGTAATAGTCTAGTGTCTCGAGGAACCGAGGGAAGAATGCAGCAGTATTTGTGTTAGATTCCTGCTCAACGAGGGTCACCACCTTAGGTGACAAGCTCTTAACCAGCCGTAACAGCCTGTCCCGATGGTTCTTTGTGCTGACACTTTCATCAGGCATGTGGTGAAGCATGAACGCAAAATTTACAGCTAGAGCCTCCCCGGGTCGAACACAAAGGTCCTCCACTTGAACCTCACAACCAGACATGGCTGCAGCATGGAACTCAAATGGCACCTTAACCGACTCCGCAAGCTTCGACAGCCTCTTTCCCACAATATTCAGCCCTCCACCACGGGCATATGCTGAGGTAGAATCATCTATGCCTGTGATACGGATGTGGGGTGGCCCACCAGGTCTAGCGGCAAAAGCCTGGATTAAGGTGATCCACTGACTCCCCTGACCTATTTGGAAATCAACGATATGAACCCTGTTTTCATCCTTCATAGCTTCTGCAATGGCACCATTAGCAGACATGTACCCAAACTTGAAATAAGGACACACTTCATAGAGGATGTGCATGTAAGAGAGCAAATCATTGGAGGCTGGATCTTTGCATTTCAAAGCTTTATAGATGGAGCTCCCAGAAGAGGCTAGCCGGGCAACAAGCCCTTCCAACATGTAAGCGGCCAATCGTTGAATTGGCTCCCCAGAAACCGACACCATCTGCCGCAATTCATCCATCAACCAGTGTGCCATTAACAGATCATTGTCTGACACTGCTTTTGCACAGGCAACGAGGACATACTTCAAGTCCCGTCTTGAAATTGCCTCCATTGTTTGTCTCCAACTATCCATTTCGGGTGAATCAGTGCTTGTCCCATTCTGAGGCGTGCTTTCAATGCCATCAATGTTATCAGAATCTGGACCCAACATTACCGTTTCTAATTCTTTCAGTTTGTTCCTGATGTCATTGACATCATCAGTTATGCAAGAACCGCTTATTGGTGAACCATAGTTATGGTCAGGGGAGTGGTGCAAATCAGATGGATATGACTGAGACTCTTGTTGCGACACAGGGCTTCCATTTGGTGAAAAACTAACAGTTGATGGAGAGTTATAAACTCCATAACTCCCATTTGCCAAAGAAAACTCTTGCGTGCAGTATTGTTCGCAGGAATTCAGAATGGAAGAATGGGTTCCTTGGCTGATGCTGGCACTGTCGCATAGCTGGTGGTCTGGAGTTTGGAACTGAGGCACATTGAAGGCCTCAACTTCTGGCATTGGCTGGTAGTACATTCTGCCAGACATGCCTCTGCTTCTGAGTTGTTGCATCGAACTCCAAATCAGATTACCCGGTTTTGTTTTAGCAACAGGGACAACCCAATTAATCCTTTCAACCAGTGACCTCTTTGGACTTAACTGCAAAATATGGCACGGAATTAGTGTGCTTCAATTTTTCAAGGTAAAGATTCCAGCAGAAAGAAAAAAAAATATTGGCTAAGTGATCCTTACAGCAAGAGCAAAACTTGATTACACCGAAATAATTAGCACCACGATTGTTAAGCTAATATTTTGGATGAGATCCAATTTGGAGAATGCAGTAGACCTGCAATTACAAGATCAGTTAAGCAAAACTCAATTGAAAAACAAAAATGCTGAAAATTATGAAGGAAGAAACCCAAACAAGCAACAAAAACCAACAAATTCAGTTAAAAACCCAGAAAAATGTTTCAATTCCATAATAATTAAAAAAAACCATCTTAGGCTCAAACCATATGCGACGGCTTGCCCCTAAACGGCTAAATGCTCTCATTCTTCTATTTTTTAAATTTGCTGCAAATAAATATGCAGAAACTCAGGGAACTTCTACAAGCACAGAAACATAACAATTGAATCCTTCTCTTTAGTTCGCTTTTCAATTTGATGTGGTATTAAAGAAACCCAACTAAAAAGGAGAATAGTGTTCCAGAGAACAAAGCACTTGGCATCTCAAGAAAGGCTAAAATCAAAGTTTACAAATTATTGAATCTCATTTCTTCATTTGAACACCAAATAGCAAATACCGCTCCCAGAATAACAAACAAACACAAAATATTGGACCAACTTGAAAATCAACTTAGATTTGAGACTGAAGCAAAACCCAGCTTCAAAAATGAAATCAGTAACAGAAACTTAACTGACCAAGAATTTAAAGAACTGGAATATGCATATGATAAAAACCTACCATTAACAGATCCACCTCCAACCCATTTTCGGCATTATTGAGTAGTCCATGAAAATGGGTTTTAATTGTCAAAATTTTCCGCAAAGGCTCCATCTTTCTTACTTTTTTTTTTTTTGATAGAATCCAAAATAATAATTGTATCTAAAACGGAGAATTTGAAGGTGAGAAATCAAACAAAAGAAAAAGAAATTGATTAGAATTTAAGTTTGAAGATGTGGTCATACACCCACCTTGTTTTGAGGAATCCTCAAATTTTCATGTTTCGCTGCCACCTGAGAATCTGGCAGAGAGACAAAGTGAGAGAGAGAGAAGAGACAGAGTGTGGCAAGAAAGAGCAGAGCAGCACCCCAGAGTCTTATTATTAGTATTATATTTAGTTTTAATTTCAATAAAATATAAACTGAGTTAATTAAAGCAGTAAAGTTACTGTAAAAAGCAAATAAATTAATAAATATTTATAAATAATTTACTATTTTAATTAAATTAATTAAAATTTAATTTTTTTACATAAAAAAATTAAATTTTAAATAATAAATTTGTAAATTATTTTTAAACTTATACTACCTCCGTTTTCATAATATATTTATATTTCCGTTTTTAAGTGTTTTTTTGAGTTGTTTATATTTCTATTTATAGTAAGTTTTGTAATTTTTTATTATTATTTTTATTGGTATTGGTTAAAAAGTAAATTTTTTAAAGGGTTAGTAGTTGTTTATTATTATTTCTGTATTGGTATTGGTGAAAAATGGGTTTGTATTGGTATTGGTGAAATAGTGAATATAAAAAAATAAAAAAAACAGAGGTAGTATTTATTATATTAGTGGAATTATGAAAATCACAACCGTGCGTTTATTTATACAACTTTATATTTAATATTTGTAATTACATTATATAATCATAAAATTCTTAGATATAATTTGAAATTAAAATATAAAATTATTTAATTACTCAATTTAGTTTTAAAAAATGTAATTATTTTATTAATTAATATTTGGAAAAAAATAATTATTTTATATTTTTAAAGAGTAACGCTATTTTTCAATAATAGATTTTACTAATCTTTGAACAACTATTTCTTTATAAATTTAAATTTATTTAGTTATATCAATTTTTTTTTTTTAATTTCAAATTGAGTTCAGAAATACAGAGTCCTTTAATCACGACGGGCAAAAACTCCATTTCCAACCACTAAAAATGTCTAAAACAAGCTGTCTAATGGAATCTTGTCGCCTATTAAATTTACAAAAACACCCTTTTATTTGCACAAAATTCTCACTCAACGTTTTATTCTTTCCTTTTTGTTTTGATAAGTCATAAGGGGCTTTAAATTGCGCGTCGATTATCATTCATTGCATCGTTTGTTTATTTCTTACTTCTACAACCATTTCCCCTCCCTCTATTATGTAACTATCCGCGTCCGTTTGCGCGATAAAGATTCATTCTCCCTCAACTAAGGTCAGAGTAAACTATAAATGAAAACTAAATTAAATTTCATTTGACTTATTTTTGAAGAAAGAAGCAAATTTCATTTTGATTGATATAGACATTATTATTAGGGAATTGTTATTTCCAGAGCAATATTTGTTAATGCCAGAGCAATTATCCTTTTATTTCTTCATTGTTTGCTCTGGCATTAACAAATATTGCTCTGGAAATAACAACTCCCTATTATTATTGTTGTTGTTATGTTAAGTTTAAGGATGGTTACGTTAAATATAGAGAGTTGACTTGGCCTTCAGGTCTTTGTTTTCTATCAGGATTCATTCCTTCCCTTTGGAGGGACCTTATTATGTATAAGCCATTCCTTAGAATAACTTTGAAACGTTATAGAGAAAATTCAATTAATCTATGTCAACGGATCCATTTTTTTAACAACTTTCAACTAATTCAATCTCATTTATACGTCGTTCTTATAGTTTTCAATAATAAATCAAGTCTTCTTTCTAAAAATTAAGTCTAATTAAATTTAAATTTTTTTTTTTAAGAATAAGAAGTTAATTCATCATTTAATAAAATTTAATCAGCATGACTACCGATGTATAAATCTGATAAACTGATAGGGGTCGGAACAATTTAACAAGATAATTTTGAATTCAAGTATTGAAATTGCATCTGTTATAAAATTTGGCGTAAAAAGTTTTATCTCTCAATTAATTGGCACATATAAACAATAGTATTAATAGCAACCAATAAGCATGAATAACTGCCAATTAAGGTGTGACTTGTTAGTCATCTATTTAACACAAAAGTTATAAAATGTGAAAAATCTTGAATTATATTCCTACCAATAACTTATTTGAAGCATATATAGGGAAGGACTTAACCCTACTATATGATTCACAATATCGTCCAATCCATTCGTGGCTTCTATTAAATTCAAAAAATAATCATCAATAACTTCCAAAAAAAAAAATCATCATCAATAACAGTGTTAGCATTTGTAAACAGAGTAATTTAGTTACTCTTCAACAAAATAGAGTAATTTAGTCTTATAATTTAATTTTAAAAATTACAATAAATTATTTCTATATTTTAAATTATATGAAGTTATTTTTAAATATGAAAATAAATATAATATTTTAAAATCATAAATAAATAATAATGCACTTTTAAAAAATTAAATTAGTTTAAAATATTTAAAATAGATGGAGTTTATTTTATTTTATGAACAATAATTAATAACACAATATCTTGAAAATATTTTAGTCATTTTATGTACATAGAAAAAAACTTTATTTCCAAACATATTGTAAGATACAATAAATAAAAAATAATAATATATGACATTTTTAAAATATGTTACAATATCATACTTAATAAGTCCTAAACAATCGTCACGTTCTACAAATAGGAGATAAAATCACTTTTTTTTTTTTATCAAGTTTATCATAAGTATTTTGTTTTGAAAAATTTTATTTTTATTTTAAATATTCCACAACTATGATACAATAGTAAATTTACTACCAAAGCATTACACTATTTATGGGAAAGTGAATTGTATATTGAGAAATGATGGGAGTAGAGTCAAGAAAATTTGGAAATTATAATGTTGATGATGGAGGTCATTTTAGTAATTATATGAAATTATAGTATATAATATAAAAACTGAGGGGGGAAAAGAAAAAAAGATGACATATTAGTTTACGTTAAAGGGAAAAAAATGACGTTGGAAGTAGTGCCTTCCACTTCATCTAAAACTAAAACAATTTTATTTCTTTTCCCTTTTTGTTTTTAAACTTAATTATAAGTGGAAGGAAAGAGGACATATATCTACGTGTGTTGGCTCAAGTGGTAAGTAATTTGACGCCTCTTAAGTAAGGTTTTAAGTTTAACCAATAAATTAGTCGGAGCGAAGTCCTAGATACCATGACAGGCAGCAAAAAAAAAAAAAAGGGACATATAAAAATTTAAATTTAAAAACTTTAGTTTAATAGTTCGGACCAACCTCAAACTCACATTTCTAATCTCTCCCATCACATTACAATCTTATTATATTCATTTTATAACATTTCATTACTTCTTAATCCTTATCCTCTTTCTTTCGTTTCTTCAATTGTAAACTATATTACTAGCAATGAAATAATATAGTATATGATTCTATTTTTGGTAATATTATGAAATTTAAGTTTGATTTTGTGATCTGATATGCGATATTCATATTATATACTTTTATTATTTTAAATAATTTTGTAATAATCTTTTTAATTTTTTAGTTAAGATTATGTTTAATTTTATAAATAATAATGTGTTATAATTATTTTAGTTTGTTAATAATAACACTCTATTTTGATGTTTGAAAAGTAACAAAATTTTTAATTTGAGTAGTAAATCAAAGAACTGATTGTCATACTATAGTTTGATTTCAACTTTCGGTTGATTGATTTATGTAAATATCGTTGGTTTAATTTGCACGATTTATAGTTTCTATTGAGTACAATTGTTGGAAAATATGATTTAACATTGTTTGGTGTTAAAATTAATTTTTCAGAAAATAAATTTATTTTTTAAATCTAACATCGAATATTTATTGAAATTTGATGGGATATATAAGTTAAGTTATACAACCTAACTACTTAGTAAATTTCAGTTAACCATTTTAGGCCAATTTAAACCTAAGTAATTGACGAAAACTAATTACACGGATTATTTTACATATTTATGTTGTCAAACTTCGGTCCAACTTTTAACAAAGTGTAAACATTTATCGAGTAGTGTGGTCAAGCAATTACTTATGATACTTGACTATAAATAGCAGTTCAAAAAGGCATAATTAAGCCCCCAAAATCAAATCAACAACATACAAACACTTGTACACTCTATGCATATTCTCTTCAATCGATCTCTCAATCTTGAAGAATCTTTTACATTTACTGTAATTCAATATATTTTGTCGATCTTGTCCTAGTTGTGTGATGCTTTTGTGTTTAGTTTCCTTAATTATTCAATTGATTTCATCCCAAGTAATTAAGTCTAAAAACTCATTTCTGCTTTATCGATCCTATGCATCTAAATTTCCTTGTTGATTTTTTCCATGGAAGAACAATCATCCTCCGTTCAATACCTTTTTACTGATTCCATTCAAAAAGATATTATTCCCAGACATGTCATATTGTCTTCCTTGGTTCCGTCAGGATAACTTAATACTTACAACTTACTAAATACACTTCACCCATTCAATATTTGTTTGTTGATTCCATTCATAAAGATATTCCCTAACGTATTACCTTATCTTTGTTGTTTTTGTTCAAGATAGCTTCACACTTATGACTTTTCAAAATTAAATCATGCATTCAATTTCAAGCATGTTTAGTTATTTTGTTTGATTCCATCTAGGATAATGACGCAGAATGGAAATTATGAAAGGGAAAGAAGAACGTTTAGATTCCGTTCAAGAGTTTTAATCAATGTCTGTAAGCTTCGCTACTTTTTAGGAACCGATTTGATAGGTCTAGCAAGGGGTATGCGTGGGCCACCGAACTCTCGTGAGTCACCGACTTCTAACCTTAGGCCTGCAGCACCGCTCACTATAGGCCCAGCCGACAATGGCATTGCTAACCTCATTATAAATAGTCTTCAACGGCTACTAGATAAGCTTATATGACACTTTTGTCTTCAATGTTGTTTGATTAAAATGGAAAGATAACAAGAACAATAAACTTAAAAGAAAAGCAAAAGTCAATTTTTATTGAAAATTATGACAAATAGAATAAAAAGATAATAGATAATTACAGTATTGAGTTAATATGAATTCTAATCTAAATAAGAAAATAAAATAATAATCCTAACCCAACAAGGGAACCAATAACACACCCTATTTATAACCTAATTTAATTAACACCTTTTTTTTTTACAATAAAAGATAGATTTTGTTAAGAGATATTTACCAAAATCTCCCTGGATTTTTGCATATTCTATATTTTTCTCTCTGTTTATTTTTTTGGAACAAAAATCTCCATGCATTTCAATTTCGTTAGACAAATATACCATTCTGTCTATTTTTTTGTTAAAATAATGGTAGAAAGACCAAAATATAATTTTACAAGCCCTTTTTAAAAGCTCAAGAAATGAAGGACTGAAATGGAAATTGCCAAACTTCTTCTTCTTCCTTGAACCCCAGCCCCAACCACCAGAACTCCAAGTAGCCAGCCGCTGACAGACAGTGAATTAAAGACTTGAAGGTATTCAATATGATTTTCGATAGTGAATAGCAAAAGCAGAAGACTTAAAGGTCTTCGGAATCTCACCACCAACCGACGGAATCACCATGAAAACCAATCTGAAGCAGTAAAAGTCGATCCCTGTTTTTGGAATTCCAATCTCAACCTCCAGCGAGAACTCCTCCCTCGTCATCTACTACAATGAAATCTATGTTGATTTAGATTAAACTGGTAAAAATGGAAGAAAAAGCAAAATACCCAGGTTTTTTTGTATAGTGAATTCTCTAGAAGCAATTCTAGCAGACAATTCAACACGTCGTTTGTCTTCAAGAATCTTCACTACACTCTTCACCCCATTATTGATAAGTGCCTGATATATATATATTTTTATATAGAAATTACTATTTAATTTTGGTTAAATTTTATGTTTAATTTATATTTTAAGCGCTTATTTTGTTAAATTTTATTTTCAGGTCATAATCGAGCACTATTACAAAAAGGAGCGGAAATCGAGAAATAATGGCGAGAAGATGTGTATTCTGGAAGAAAATGAGAAGCTTTGAACTTAGATGGAGTTATTCCAACGTCCAGGGGGTTATTTCGTTGTGTATCAGTACTCAGGGGTTGTTTTGGTAATTTGCCCAAAACACATATGCATCTTGCGTTTGGAAGAGATGAAATTCTGGTTGTCTGCAACGCAGTTCTTATCTGCGTTTTACTTATAATAAAACGGAGCGTTTTTCTAAGGATGAAAGGCATGGAGCTGTGTGATTTTGCTTCCAACTCTTTCGGTGGGGTTTTGAAGGGATTTGATGCGAGAAACGAGAGGCGATTCAGAGATATACTCGCAAGGAGATGGAGATTGGATTACCGATTCTGGTGGAGGAGAGATTGAATTGAGATTTTGGAAGTTTGAATTTCGAAAATTAGAAAAAAAAAAAAAGACTAGAGACAGAGATGAAATTTGAAAATTTGAAAGAAAGGGAAAGAGAACATAAGAGAGGTTATAAACAGAAACAGAAATTAAGAGGAGGCGGCTGGATCTGACTCTTGAGCGAAGGGAGAGCTTTTTCTTGAGCTCTAAACGCGACAGAAGCTGCGTTTTGACTAGAATTTGGGAGCAGCATGTTTTAATATGAGGAGAAATGTTAGTAATTGATACGGTGCGTTTTGGGGAGCAAGTCAAAGCTCACCGTGGAGCTGCAATGGTTTAAAACACAACTCAATCTTGCCGTTTTGATGCTTGTTTCAGCATTGCCTTTTGATTAAATGGGATAAGTGGACCCGGAGCAGTAAAATGCAGCGTTTCATCTTGCAAACTTGAGCTGAGAAGACACGTGAAAGAACCAACTGTACACGAAAAAGAGGAGCTGGTCTTGGGTGGCTGTTTGTTGAAAGAGGAAGCACATGAAACACTACACTTTGGTCTGCAAAAGAGGAACCAGCTGGTTTTTGGAAAATGGAAGAAAAGAAGCAGTGGGACACGTGGTCTTGGGTGGCTGTTTGTTGAAAGAGGAAGCACACAACACAAGCTAAGGGAAAAAGGGAAATTAACATAAACAATGGCAGATGTAACGTGAAAGGGAGGAGCACTATGTTCTGATTTAAAAAGAAAAGAAAAAGAAAAAGCTTGGAAAAGAAAGAGAAAAATAGCTGGGTTTAATCTGAAAAGGAAAGAGAAAGAAAACAAAGATGGAGGCAGCTTTTGACGTGAAAAGGAAAAAGAGAGAAAATGGAGAGTATCTGTACACGTGAAAAAGAAAAAAAAGTTCTGAAAGGGAAGAAGAGAAAAACGATTTAAGAGCACATTTGAAAGAGGAACGAGTGGGGGGGGCAGCTCGGTCTTGGAGCTGGGCAAAGCAACAAAACCAAAAAAAAAAAAAGAGAACGAAAGAGGTTGGGTTTTGAAGAAGGAAGGAGCAGCTAGTTTTGAAGGAGAGAAGATCTATTTTTCTGGTTTTTGGGTTCTTTGGAGACAAGCTGGAACGGAGTCACGATCTGAAATTGGAGAGGAAATAGAGTAGCTGGGTTTTGAAGGGGAGGACGTTGGAAATATAGAGCAGAGGTGACGGCAACCAGTAGCAGCTGACCGGCGATCTGAGCAAGACGCCGGACTGGTGCTAGACGCAAATCTGGACGCCAGTTGATTGGAAACAAAGGCTGGATCTTCATATGCAATTCAAATCTGGTTTATTTTCTTAATTTTATTTACTGTTTCTCTTGATTGTTGGTGTTAAGATTGAAATATTAATGATGAACTAGTTTCTGTTGATTGTTATTGTTAATAATAAGTTGATATACATTATGTAATTGGATTGAGATTTAGTTTTAAACTGATTTTGTGAATTGAGTTGGTTGGTGAATGTTATTTGCTATTAGTTTCCTTTGTTCTTTTATTTT
>CATIWJ010358934.1:0-29949 GCA_949640765.1 Croton laevigatus | reverse complement strand
GTTGGCTTTTGGATACTAACCATGCAAAGTTGACTTTGACCTGATCCAATTCTGGTTGGTTTGGTTCTATTTGAGTTAATTTACGCTTCTATTTCGTTTTTTTGTCCGACTCTTGATCAATTTAACTTGGGAAAGTTCCCGGTTTGTTGTAAAATGTTATTGAGACTGAGATTAATGTAGGGGGTAAGGGGCTGTGATGTCAGGCTAATAAAAAGGCTACAACAGTGTTATGTTCATACCTGTAAGCTTGGAAATTGCTTAAATCGGTTTGGTGGGTGTTAAGTGCTAAAAATATGTACATTTTCATTGATTTATTGTTTAATGTTGGTTATAATTAATGATTAATTTTTTTTTATTATTAGCACTTAATTTGTTAATCTCTATTTTATAGGTCATGATTGATTTTCGTTGTGAAAAGGGACAGAAATAACAAAAGGAATGGCTAAAGCGAAATATTTTTGGAAGTCATCAAGAGTTCAAGAGGAGAAGTTGCGTTTTGAGGAAGATTGATAGATATATTGAAGCTCACTATTTTAGCTAAAGGGAAGGCGTGAAAATCAGTGGGCATATGCTTCAGCCTAATTTAGGAGTATCAAATTTTGGTATTTACAGCTAGTGTTCATGGCATTTGAACAAAGAAGATGAAAAGGCAATTTCATCACTGGTGTGGTGATCGTCGAAGTAGACAGATAAGTATGTGGCAGTAAGGTTAACGGTCAAATTAGTTTTCCAATTGGATTAGAGAGATGCAATTGGTAGTTCAAATGAAAGAGAAACAACGAAGAACATGAAAAACTAGATTTTTTTTTTTTAATTTTTGGGACAAATGTATGTTGAAAATAAATAATATTATTTTTAAAATTTTTTTAAATAATAATAATAATAATAAGGGAAATTTACAATTACCTCCCTATGTTTTACCTAAAACTACATTTTCCTCCCTGCGGTTTTTGAAATGAACAAGAACATCCCTACTTTATTGTTCCATTAACATTTTCCTCCTTATATCTATTTTTTCTGTTAAAATAACAATTAAAGGACTAAAATGTAATTTTTTATGGGCCATTTTGTAAAAACACAAGAATTGAAGGACTAATGTGAACATTTTTCATCTTTTTCTTCTTCCTTGAACAGCAGCACACGCGGACCATCGTTGCACAGCCACTGCCGAAGTTTGCCAAGCCGTCGCTGAACTAGTAGCGTGCTCCACAGCCACTGAACACCACTAACCCACCACGAGGAGCCGGAAAAATCTTTTTGCATCTGTACTTCGTCTGAGTTTCAGACCAGTTTTCAATCATCATTCACGTTGAAGACATTTCAAATATCGCCGGAATCACGAGGAAACCTTCGATGATTTTGCGTTCAATAAAGAAGAATGATCGGCGTTTGTTTTCAGATTTATTTGATCTGATTTCAGAAATTCATCTCTTGAGATTTTGAAAATCGCGGTTTTTGATTGCGATTCATTTTTTGTGATTCAGAAATTCACCGCTGCCATTACGCTCCGTTCGGTTAAGCTCCTCCGGTCAGGGTATATGATTCGTTGCAGGCCGATCGGAGTCGTTTTCCAGCTCCTCTTTGTCTGGCGGTCGTGGAGAGAGGCTAGGGTTTCCAAGTTGAAGAAGGTTGAAGATGAAAAATGTTCACATCAGTCCTTCAATTCTTGTGTTTTTACAAAATGGCCCATAAAAAATTACATTTTAGTCCTTTAATTGTTATTTTAACAGACAAAATAGACAGAAGGAGGAAAATGTTAACGGAACAATAAAATAGGGATGTTCTTGTTCATTTCAAAAACTGTAGGGAAGAAAATGTAGTTTTAGGTAAAACATAGGGAGATAATTGTAAATTTTCCTAATAATAATAAATAATTTAACACAAATTAAAAGCACCTTGAATCCCACTTTACATGGGAATTTTCTTAGGGGTTGCGGGAATTTTATCTCTTTTCTTCACTGTTTCCATGGATCGTGTACATTTTATAGGAGTTTGTGGAAATTTCTATCCAATTTCTCAGCAAATTGCAAGGGTCGTGGAACTACACAAAGGTTATGGAAATTTTTACTCAATTTATCTATTAATTCCGTAGGTAGTGGGAATCACCACATGAAGCTAGTGAAAATTTTGTTCCTACTATACCTTGCACATCTTATCACAAATCTTCAAAGTTTTTTTTTTTTTTTTTTGATAAAAAGACTAGTCGCATTAAAAAACCCTCTCAAGCATTGCCATCATTAAGGGAAAAAGATGACTAGTCCCATTCGTACTTATATTACAAGAAAATTAATCAGAAATACAGCAATTGTTGGGAAGACTACTTTCCCAGAAACTGTACAACTTACTAGTATTAATCTTAGCCCATTTAGCTAGCCTATGAGCTAAGATATTAGCATCTCATCGAGTATGCAGAAAAACACATGAAATAACATCTTGACTAAGATTTACAATATCAAAAACAATACCCCGCGCCCCCCCCCCCTCCCAAAAAAACATTCTGAGCTTCTACCTTTATTAACTTCTTGTATAGCCATGAGAGAATCCGATTCAATAATTTTATCTCTGTTATCAAGCAACATAGCAAGATCCATACCCATTCTTATAGCAAGGAGTTCCGCAAGCAATACATTGCCTGCATAGGATAATTTATTAGCAACTGAACCAATGACATGGCCAAATGAGTCACGTGCAATAGCAGCTATTATAAGACCTTCTGTCTGATAATCCCAGGCAGCATCAACATTAATTTTAGTTTTGCCATTGGGCGGTGGCATCCAAGTAGCAGAAGGATCCGGTTGGCCAGAATTACATCTAGTCGCAGCAGCGACATATTCTATGGTCAATCTGGAAGCTTGAGCTACAATACTAATAGCACTACTACAGCAAAACTAAAAAATGCATTCATTTCTATTTAACCACAAGCCCCAAAGAGTGAACATAGTACGTTTAAGAAAGTTTTTCTTATTACAAGCACCTAAAAAATGCTCCCAAAACTCAGCAATATTGCTAATAGAGAAGAAAATATTGAGTATTTCCGAAGAAACTTTTTCCAAACAGAAATTGCAAGCGGGCATTCAAAGAACAAATGCTTTAAAGTATCCGAAAAGGAGCCACACACCTTACGTTCATCAACAAAATCAACTCCTCGAATTAGCAGATTAGAAGCATTGGGCAAGATATTATGCATAACCCACCATAGAAAAACTTTTACCCGAGGACTAGCTTTGGAGGACCAAATGAGTCTCCAAATACCATACCTTGCATCACGATTAGTCGTGTCTTTTCTAAGAACCAAACGGGCTACAAAGTAAACTGATTGTATCGAAAAAGTACCTATGGGGGAGTCTTCCCATATACGCACATCATAATTACAGGATCTAGAAATAGGAACTTTTGTAATAGCTGCTGTTGTGGCATTGTCAAAACAACCTTCAATAAGTTCAAGATCCCATCATCGAGTAACCTTGTTTAGCAACTCTGAAACACAAAATTGGATTGAAATGAGGTCATTAGGGGCAAGGATTTTACAATTAGGTAGAGACTTAACCCACCTGTCTTCAAAAATATTAATTTTGGACCCGTCACCAACTCTCCATAAGCTACCTTCCTCTATAACCGATCGACTGGCCAAGAGGCTTCTCCAAAGATAAGAATGCCCATTGTGAAGCTTAACTTTCATAGGATCATCCCTCGAGAAATATTTTTCTTGAAGAACTTTATAGACTAAACTTCTCGGTTTGCTCATTATTCTCCACCATTGACTAGCAAGAAGAGCTAAATTAAAATATTCAAAATCTTTAAAGCCAAGGCCCCCATCCAGTTTAGACTTACAAAGAGAATCCCAATGCTTCTAATGAATCTTCCACTTTTGCTCATCAGCCCCCCAACCAAAACTTTGCAAGGAGCATATTAAGATCATGAAGAAATCTTTTGGCAGCTTGTAGCAATACATATGATGAAGAGGAATGGATTGCGCCACTGACTGTATAAGAGTAATTTTGCCTACTGGGGAGAGAAGCCTATTGTTCCAATTTTTGACGAGCTTGGAAATTCGATCTTTGATGGATTGAAACATTTGAATCTTTGATCTACTTGTAAAAAGTGAAAGGCCAAGATATTTATCATTTGACAAATCTTCATAGTTCAATGACTAAAATAAAAAATAAACAAAATGACACAAAAGATAAAGAAGAATTAGTATGAAAAGCAACATAAATTACGTACAAATAATCCCAGTATATAGTCTATACCTGACTCTTCACTTGCCCTATGCTCATATTACAAAATGATGTTTTTCACTCGCCTTACTCATATTACAAAATTATGGCTCTTGAATTGAACCGATTCATTTGATGTTTATTTAACTCAAACATGTTCAAGGCTCCAACGTCCACCTACACATATGAGTTCTTGACTTGATACAAACTCTACCCTCTCCAACATTTATTAATGCTCTTGCAATTGCAAAAAATATTTTTCAAAGAATTATAGAAATCTCTCTATGTACACCTAGAACCCAAGAACCATAATTTCTCTACTAGACACAAATCAAGATAATGATATTAATTATACTCACACAATTATTAAGAATAAGTTTTGTCCAAAACTCAATTTGAAATTTCATTTTTTTTCTGTAACATTTAATTATTTAGGTATTCCTAAAGAACAAATAGTCCTCTCCATATGGGAGCCTTGTTCTCTCCTCTTGTGAGATGATTGTCGTCATTTTACTACGATTAGGGTTTCCAATTTGGATGGGTTTTCATTGTTGATTTTCTTTGTCATCCCATTTCTTTTTGCCCTTTGTCTTTCTTTTCTTTCCTTTCTTTCTTTTCATCTCATCTTCGTAATATGTTTTCAGGTTTTGGTTGTCTTAACAGGGCTTCATTTCTGTGATCACCTGTGATTCTAAGTTCCCCGGCTGGATCGTTGTGGATTGTTTAATTGTAAAATGAGTGGTGAACGTGAGAAGCGTTCCCTTGTTGATGAAGATGAGGTATTTGTTGTTCCTGAAAGGGAGGTAGGACATGATGAGAATAGGGCTCAATTATGTTTATCGGGTAAGCTGTGAACGGACAGAACCTTCAATAAATTTGCTCTCTTTGATACTATAGTGAAGGTGTGGAAACCAAAGCATGGAGTGCAGGCTCGGGAGTGGGGTGATGATACTTTTCTTTTCTAGTTTTACCATTGGAAAGATATAAAGAATGTTCTTGAACAGGTTCCATGGCACTTTGAGAAAAACATTTTGATGTTATAAGAGGTTTTCCATTCTTCTCCTTTGTGGATAAGCTTTTATGATCTTTCAATTAAGCCTTCTACCGAAAATATCCATTCTACTAAGAAATCCAAAGTACCAGATCATATAAACCCAAGTCCTTCTGAAATTATTCACCCTTCTGTATCTTTAGGAAAATCAGCTAAGCTTGACAGCAGGAAGAAAAATGGCAGAAAGGTTAACTTGAAAGTTATGGCTAGACGGGTTACAGAGGTTGAAAATGAATCTACTTCTGTTGCTGGAAAATGGAAAGTATATAATCAAAATGTAGATTGATAGTATCACTGTTTTTTCTAAGATGACCAAACTAGGTATGATAGACATTAATACTCTTCCAATTACAAAAGTAGAGATTGCTAAGCAATCCTATCAATATCCATGAGTAATATAATTTTTTGAATTGCAGACGGCTTGGGAACCATTCTGCGATTCAAAAATTAAGGATGTGTTAAGATCTTGTCAAGATCCTAATCTAGTTTTCCTTATGGAAACTAGACTAAAACAAGTTGATATGAGACATATTGCATTGATTGTTGGTTTTAATAATGTGTTATGTGTTGACTGAGTTTAATCTGGGTAGAAGAGGTGGATTGTCATTACTGTGGAAAGATAGTGTTAAGGTAGATATACTTTCTTATTTGTTGCACCATATTAATGCTGAGATTGATGATTTGTGGAGATTTACTAGTATGTATGGGTGGCATGATGAACCTAATAATTGGATAACATGGAGATTATTGAAGCATATTACACTGATGAGTTTAAAGCCATGGTTTTGCGGTGGTGATTTTAATGAAGTGTTGTATCATTATGAGAAGCATGGTGGTCAAGGAGTGAGTCGGTCCAGGTTAAATGAATTCCATGATGCATTGAATTTTTGTACCCTTTCGGATATTGGTTATATTGGAAGTAATTTTAATTAGATTAATAACTAGGACTCTAAATCGAATATTCAAAAGCGGTCGGATAGATGTTTAGTGGATCAAGCGTGGCTGACCCTATTTCCAAACTTCAGAGTTGAGCATTTACTTTGGTCTAAATCATATCATTGTCCGGTTAAGCTCTTTTTATGCTATGAAACTCAGCCTAGGACTAATAAAAGAAAGCCATTCATATTTGAGTACATGTAGTTGAAGGAGCAAATTTGAAAGGATGTGATTCATTGGATTGGTGATGAAGATGATTGTCCTATTGAGACCCGTTTTCATAATTGTGCTTAAGCTTTGCGATTGTAGGAAAAGCAAAGTTTTGGTTCAATTACAAAACAGATAGTAGAGCTTAGAGAAAAACTTTTCTCTTTATAGAATGGGCCTCAAACAGAATGACACAATTAGAGAACATAAGCCGTTTGATGTCGAGCTAAATGAATTAAGTGCTAAGGAGGAATTGATGTGGTTGTAGAGATCATGGGTAAATAATTTTTCATCAAAATCTTCACAGCGATTCACTAGAAATAAAATTCCCCCATTCTTTTATCATAAATTTTGGCATATTATTGGTAGTTCTATTACTTCTAAAGTCTTGGTTGTCCTAAATGCTATAGATTCTCCTATCTTTGAACCATACACATGTTACACTTGTTCCAAAAAATAAAGATCTTAAGCACACTAAGGACTTTAAACCTATTAGCCTTTGTAATGTCATTTTTAAAATCATTACCAAAGTTATAGCTAATAGGTTGAAAGTTATCTTGCCTATTGTTATACACCTTTCTCAAACCGATAATGGAATAACTATATAATGAAATATTTACGGCACGTCAGCAGTTGACATATCGTAATAAACCAATAAAATTAAAGGGTCACCGGAAGCATCTGAGACATGCGACCGGCAACGTCTATATCCGACGTCGGTAGATGATTTGGTTCTGGCTGTGATAGAAGGTGCAGCAGTAGAATCGAAGTCGTGAGGAAGAAAATGACTTTTGGCAATTTACCATTATGCCCTCTGTTTTTCATAGTGTTTGCAAAATACCCCCCAAAAAAAGCGAGAAAAGAAATTTGTACGGAAAAAAAAAGAATTAATGGGTAGAATTCGTACCTTTTCTTTATCGCAATAATTTGATTGGCAGCTAAAGACATTGGTAACTACAGTATAGCAAGCCTTTTTATAGAAAAGTATTTAACTCTATTGTATTCCTGCTCAAATAAGGAATATAATTTTTATAATTCTTTTCCTAATAAAGGATTGCATTCCTACCCAAATAAGAATAATAATTTTTAATTCTTGTTCCTCAAAAAAAAAAAAAAAAGAGATTATAATTTGTGGGTCCTTATTTTAAGTATCAAATTTACAGCAAAAAAAATCAAGGCTTCAAATTCAAGTGAGTCAAAATTTCAAGTTCAATAAAGTCAAAACGGCTAATATGGCAAATCGGCTTACATGTCAAGCCAAAATTCACGCAACAAATAAAAGTGTGTATTAAAGGAGGTTCTTTCGTGCAAGTCTTCAAATTTTCGAGACTCGTTTAAATAAATTATGAACAAGCCTCAATGGGCATCTAATTTTACGGAATTTCTCAAAGGAAAAAATGTCAATTAATGAATATTTATTAATTAATTAACCAAATTAAATAAAATAACAAAAATAAATATTAAATAGTTATTTAAATAATATTTTGATAATTATCACATTAAATAAATTATGTGATAATATCAAAAAGATAGGACCAATAAAAATGCACTAAGTGGACTAATCAAAACACTTCACTTGGTGGGCAATCATCCCAAAATCTTTATAAATAGGCTGCCTCTTTTCATTTGAAGGGATGGAAAATTCAAGGCTCCGAAGCTTTGACAAATCGAAGACTCCGAAGCTCTTGCAAATCAAAGACTTCGAAGCTCTAACCGATCAAAGACACAAAACGCTCCTCAAAGTTCGAAGCCCGTCCGAAGATCGTCAACAAAGCTCTGCAGTCATTCAAGTCCGAGCTCAAAAGCTCAAATCAAGTTGAAGATCAAGTCAAATTCAACTCAAATCAAGATCAACCGATTCGAGATCAAGTTTCCGAGACCCTCATATCGTGTCCATCGCAAAGAGAAGAATCCGAAGCTTTGACAAATCGAAGACTCCGAAGCTCTTGCAAATTAAAGACTTCGAAGCTCTAACCGATCAAAGACACAAAGCGCTCCTCAAAGTTCGAAGCTCGTCCGAAGATCTTCAACAAAGCTCTGCAGTCATTCAAGTCCAAGCTCAAAAGCTAAAATCAAGTTGAAGATCAAGTCAAATTCAACTCAAATCAAGATCAACCGATTCGAGATCAAGTTTCCGAGACCCTCACATCGTGTCCATCGCAAAAAGAAGAATCAGAGGATTTTCAATGGAGATTGTAACCGCTATATTTTATTTTATTTGTTTTTTTGTTTTCAGGAATTCAAAATTTGTTGATTCAGTGACTTGATCCAGAAAATGTTATCGCGGTTTGAAGAAGATCCAATTCAGCGGCTGCCACTTTCTGCTAGGAGAAACAAGGATGTTATAATGTGGCCTTGGAACAAAAATGGTTCCTTCTCGGTCAAATCGGGATATTATTTTGCATTTTCTGTGTTATATCAGGCCAGCGGTTTGAGCTCCTCTAATTCAGGTGATTTATCTCTTTTCTAATCCATTGGGAAGCAAGATATTCCCCCAAAAATTAGACATTTTATGTTTAGAACTTTTAATTCTAGTCTTCTAGTTAAATCTACACTGATGAGGCGAGGTAATATTGATATTGCTGTGTCTGATGTTTGTGGTAGTGATGTTGAGAATGATTGTCATACATTATCTTGCTCTGAAATTTGTAAGATTTGGTACATTAGTCCTTTGAGACTTTTGATTACTAGTGCTCAAACTGTTCAGAGTTTGTATATTGATGCGTCGAAATTGGAAGTTAAGCAGAAGGTTGAGATTTTTGTAATGTTATTATGGGCTGTTTTGAAAACGAGAAATAGTTGGATATTTAAAGCCCAGAAAATGGCAGATTTACATGTAGTTTTTTTGGCGATGAATGCTCTTGAACAGTTCCAGTCTAGCAACATTTCAGGTCCATCTGCGTCTACGGCCAGCTTCTAGTCCATATTTGAAAATGAATTGTGACGTAGCCCTCTTTGATTCTTCTGATTGTCAAGCAACATCATTTAGTATGGTTATCCGAGATAGCACATGTATTGTTCTTGCTGCTGCTATAAAGGTGATTCCATATTTGCTTGAACCTGAAAATGCTGAATGTGAAGCTTTGATCTTTGCCACAAAATTGGCCAAGGACTTATCCTTTTCTCAGAACAGAATGCAATTCGGTTGCCCGTAGTTTGGCGAAGTTAGCTTTTTCTTTGTATTCTGATTTTATTGTTTGGATTGAGGATATTCATCCTTCTATTTTGCCCATTGTATTAACTGATCAAGCTTCCATTTCTTTTTGATAATACAAAGATTGAATTCTTTCTTAAAAAATAATTTGAAATCTCATTAATTAAAAGGCAACATCCATCAAAATTAAAATTTCACGCTTCACCTAACAATAAAATATCTGATTCATAGCTAGATCAAAAGAACACAAGAGAATAAAATAATAAATCATAATGAAAATGTGTAATTTTTTCTTCGGTTTGTCAAAATTCTAAGAGAAAACTCCATGATTAAATGTAGTACGTTCAAAAAAAAAAAAAAAAATTAAATCCAGCCTCCTAAATTAGCTTAAAAGTTATTGTAAAGTATTAAAAAAAAAAACCTTAAAATAAAGTATATATACAACTCATATTAATCCTTATTAAGGAAAAGAAATAATTTTTTTAAAAAAAAAATAAAAAGAAATAAATCTTTGTCTTTTTAGATGAATGATATTATTATTCTATTCATAGAAAATAAGCCTATCTCATTACAAATATAGATAAATTTAAAACAAACGAAAAATATAATAATAGCATTATTAAATGATGAAACACTCAACTTGGTGAAATTATTGAATCACAAACCAACTCTTCTTTGATCTTTAAACAACTCTAATCAGCAAATATCTAAACATATCTTAATTAATTTTAGTTTTTTGAGTAGTGATTCATGAAGTGATTAACATTATTAATACTATTTATTTTATTGCCAATAATTTTTTTTTGTTGGTTTATGTAATTGTGGGAAATGTTAATTAACCATTTTTAATTGCTAGTACTTTCTTAAAATTTGAGTTAATTAATTCATTTTAGATTTGTTATTTTTCATGGACGAATATGGTGATTCATTGAATATTATGCTGAATCTTAACTATCACTACAAAATTTGTAGAAATCCACAAAAGAAAATTAAACTTTAACTTCAACCTTAATTATATTAATGATTCAGATATTCCAATTTAATTTTATTTTTAAAGTTATTCTTTTTGAAACATATATGACTATTTGAGAAATTATACGGTATCTATGTAGTGGAAAAAGAAAATTTCCAGTTATGTAGCATATACAAGTGGATTTCAAGATGAATATTGAAAATAACTATTTAAATTATAAATGTAATGGTTATCAAATATATTATTGTATGTATTAATTAAAGTAATAAACTCTAACAGTAATTCATAATTAATAAATGATTCGCACATTATTATATTAAGAAGGAAATACTGAAAAAACAGAAAACAAAATTAAAAATCTATAGTGCTTCTTACCTACCGACATAAGCGATTTTTCCTTTCATAGTGTACTATGTCAGCATTAAGGAGTTAGTTTTTATATATTTTAATAGATTTATTCGATTCTTCAAAAAAGCACTTAATACCTCATAAGTTACTTTCAAATTTAGACAAAAAAGTTAAAAACATACTTAAATTTTCGGTTCTTAATTTGAAATTGAGGACTATTCAACAAATTTTGATTTTAGTTTTGTACAAATGTATGAATGTTTAAATGCCAAATAAGATAATCTCAATCGAAAATTATGATTTTGTCTCAGTATGTTTAAAAATTAAACTATTTTGTGCCATATTTTGGAAAATATTCTATTTTATCCTATGTTTTAGTTTCGTTATAATAAATTGTCCCTCTTATTTTTGCCGTTAAATCTCGTCGATGGTCCACCGATAGTGGCTATGTTTGGTCACAGAAAAACTCAAACAATAATGAAAATTAACAAGCTCTATTTCATCTGAATCATTTCTTAATTTTGATTACAAATATAATAATATTAGTTTTAACTGTAAGAACACCCATTTGTCTAAAAAAGCTAAAAAAACTATTTAGTACACTTGGTGTTCTAGCCACACAAAACTGTGATGATTGGTCTAAATGAGTATATCAAAAAAAGAGCTTTTAGTGAGAGGAGTTGAACAACAATTTTGATTTTATTATATGGTCCCCGAAGAAGGCCGAAATCACAAAAAATTTTGTTGTCATTGAAGCTCTGATCAAATTAATTAAAAACAATGAAAAAGTATCAAGAGGACAAAATAATATAACAAAACTAAATTATGGAGACAAAAAATACTATTTTTCAAAATATGGGGACAAAATAGTTTAATTAAAACAAAGTAACAAAATTGTATTTTCCCCTAGTCTCCATCCCCACTTTATGAATTCCAAAATCCTTATTTCCTAACTATTTAAAAGTTTCTTACATCCCAAATAAATCTAAAATTTTAATTAATTATTGCTTGACAATCCCTCAAATATATACGTTAATTAGTAAAAAAAAATCTTAGAAAATGGAAACTTTTAGTTGCTTAGTTTAAAATAGGGGCTTTTACGAAAAAATGCACATAAAATATTATTAACAGACACATTAGGTCATGTTTTAAAAAAAATTAAATTATGGAATAGGTCATTATATTTCGTAAGTATTTTTCATAAAAAATTAATTATGAAATATATCAATTTTTTGTTTACTGTTTATTATTTGATTTTTTTGTTTGCACTTATTTTTACTATTTATCCTAATCCTTGATTTGTTTGTTTATTTGGATATTTCATTTTCTTTCTGTCCTAAATTGTTTTTCTTATTTTGGTCGCCGGAAAAAGAATCTCAATTGCTCGTAATATTACAACGTGACGGTAGAAATTTTTACACCATCATCGCTGAAATTTAGTGCTATTTAAAACATATAATTTGTTTCAGCAGATCTAACACGAAATTAGCTGGAAAATTCAATAAATTGTTCCAGTTTATAATTTTTCGGCAACCATGAACTATAATAAAATATTTCACCAAAAGAAAGAGGACATTAAGACAGCCAACGGTACAAATATCGGCAGCTAAAAGTCTCTGGAACATGTCCGAAAATCGATCGAATAATTTTAATCGAAAATTCTATTCGAAATTACCAGCAACTATGACGGTGGTGGATTGAGGAATAGTTGGCACTGTTGAGATAGACGATGAATGGGCTACTGGATGGTGGGCGAATAGCAGTACTCCGATCCACGGAGTTTTTAACTTTAAATTACAGAGTTTATAGAAAAAGGACGAATTTAGAATTTAAAATTACTTTGAGATATAATTGCAAATAACTAAAAAATTTACACCAAAAATAAAAATATAAAGTGGGTGGACGGTGGGTTTGGTGGTTTAGCTGCTTACAGCATCTGTTTGGGCTGCAAATTGTTAATGAGTTGAACAAGTCAAGTCAAGTGTAGTGGCATCAATCTTGCATCAGTTTATATAATAAAACACAACTCTTCATTATTATTGTTAGTATGTCTTCTCAAAAAATATTTCTACTATGTATTCAATTTCTAGTGTTATATTAATATTTGTATCTACCAACCTCCAAATCACTATCCTTTCAAGAATTAAAAATATAATATTTTTTAAAATAAAATTTAATATTTTAAAATAAAGAAACTAAAAATTTCATATTTTTACACTAAAATGCTATGGTTTGCTGGATTTCTTTTACTTTAGAAACCAAAAAAGTCAAATAGTATGTCAAAGAGGTCATTAAATGCATATATTTACTTGTCTTTTCGCAATATTTTAATGGGACAAATTCATAGAAAAATCAAATAATAAAATAAAAAATTGACTGTGACCAAAAAATTATAATATTAAAATACAAAAACCGAACCTATAATATGTAAAATCATATAGAACAAATAATAATTAACCATAGCAATAATAATGAGCTGGAAACAAAATTCCCAACTTACTTTTGTATTTTTATTTAAATTTAAAATTTTTTTTATGTGTAAATAAATAGATCATATTTAGGTGATTATAGTTTTGAATAAAATTTTTATGAATAATATAAAAAAAATCAAATTTTAAGTTTGAAAATAACTTTAACGTAATTATATTTTTTTCTTAAAATAATCTAATTTTAACCTTTTTTTTTTTGTTTCATTTTATTTTTAAATCATTTATAGTAAGTTTATGGTATGTTTATAATTGTTTATTTTGTTTATAAAAGTGGCTATAAAAAATATATAATATATAATTTTTTTAGAATATGTTAAAATTTGGTAGGATATTTACATTAAAATCCCAATTTATATTATAAATAAAATACATAATATTTTGAATTGTTTAGTAGTTGTATTCGATTTATGTATTCGAATTAAAATAAAATTTTAAAAATGAAAACTAGATATTAACTATTTCAAGAACCACTATGTCAAATCCAAACGCAGAAAATTCAATTAAAAATAAATTTGAAAAAGTGTAATAATATTATGGCAAGTGTAAAAAATGCTCAGGTCAACGCAAGAGATCACCTATTTGCATATAAAAAATTGTAACCGGTGAAAGCTTACCCAAGAAAGCAATTATTTTTTATTGGATTGGTCTGAGTTTTTGCAGAAGCAAAACATTAAAAAAAAACCTATGTAAATCTGATAGGTACAACACAACTCATGAATAATTGGACCGTTCTATTTATACACATTACCACTTGTACTAATGAACCATCAACCTTATCATTATGCACAAAATGACCATAAACATGGTTATTCCTACACAGATTGCTTTAAATATCTTCATTCTCACCATTTTCTCTTCCTTTGCATCAATTCCGGCCTCCGGGAAATCCCAAGATTTCGCTACAAATTTAAATAAGAAAACATATGGTCTCAAAGAGGAAAAGCTTAGCCACTTTCAGTTCTACTTGCATGACATATACAGCGGCCCTAACCCTACTGCTGCTGCAATTGTGAAGTCACCAACAAAATCCATCTCCGGCTTTGGCTTCATAAGCATGATAGATGATCCGTTGACTGAGAAGCCGGAAATGAACTCGAAATTAATCGGAAGAGCTCAGGGATTTTATGGAGGTGCTTCACAAGAAGAATCTGGTTTGTTAATGGTGATGAATTTAGTTTTTGTTGAAGGGAAGTATAATGGTAGTACTTTAAGTGTTTTGGGAAGAAATAAAGTTATGTCTCCTGTTAGAGAGATGCCGGTGATCGGCGGGAGTGGGCTTTTCCGGTTTGCTAGAGGGTATGTTGAAGCTTCCACTTATAGTTTCAATCAAACTTCTGGTGATGCTGTTGTTGAGTACAATGTTTATGTCTCCCATTATTAGTCCAACTTTTTCAATTTCTTGTATTTCAACTTCTTAAAATAACACTGCAAATCATTTGTTTCGGATTCTGATATGGTATAGACTAGTTTCTATTTTAAAAATATTGACTAAGTGACAGAAATTTACAGCAGTTGCTAAACTGACAATTGAAAATATTTTGTATGGTAGTGTTTATAACAGGAAATTATTTTTTAAATTGTGATCTAGTGAATAAGATTTTGAATATTTATACATACAAATTATTATTTACTAAAAAATGAAAAACGAAAAAAAGGTATAGAAAGGAAATCTGAAGCATTTCTATTTCAATATTTTGACAAAGAATAACACCTTGCTTGCGGGATTAACAAAAACATTAGAAGTCATATGGTCAACATCCGAAGCAGGTGCAGAAGTTAAATTATGTACATTTTGACATTATCATTATAAGGCATAGGTAAAACCAAATTTTCATGATAAGTTGTAACAGCAGCATAAGAGAAAATATTCTCACAAAAAAATCACATTCCTAGACAGGGGCGGATCTAGAAATTTTTCTGAGGGTGGGCGAATTTTAAACTAATAATAATAGAAATATAAAAAATATTATTTTATTATCAAATTTTTTTATGATATATTATTTTTTTACAATTTAGTTTATAATAATAAAAATAATAATAATTTACAATATATTATTTTTTAATATTTATTTTAAAATTTATTATGTTTAATATTATTATTGAGTTAAAATAATTTTTTTTATGTTAGAGACAATATCTTTTTTTTATAATATCAAATTATATATATATATATGATAATTAATTGGAAAATAATGTTTATAAAATATAATTTAAAAAGATAAAAAATTGATAAATTAATAAAAAATATAAAAGATAACAACTAAATTGATTGGAAGAATTTCATTAAACAATAAATATAATAATAAATAAAAAAAAATTTAATTTTACATATGAATAATTTGGTTATTGATAAAAAAATTTCTTAGATCTCTATATTTTGTTCATATGTATTATTCATACACTTGGGCTTGTTTTCTTTGTTTCTCTAGGTGCTGTTTTGTTGTCTACATGGGTTGTACTGCTTCTGCGTCGAAGCTAGATAACGACGATACGGTGCGGCGGTATATGAAGGAAGTTGTCTACACTTGCCACCATCTTGCAGCAGCTCATGCTGATTATTACCGTTCGCGTCGTGTTACTGGCTTAGATCTTTGTACTTTCGCTGCTGGTGAACAACTTGCTATCTTTTAGCAAACTCCTACTGTTTTCCTTCAGCACTCGAAATCTCTTCCTCCTTTCGTTGTCAGTTAATTCTATTACTTGACGTGTTGTTCATATGAATAATTTGTTTAAAAAATTTATTGATTGGAAACTTTTGCAGAAAAATTTTGGCTCAAGGTGGGCTTGAGCCTACCCTTGGCTGCAAGTAGATCTGCCACTGTTCCTAGAGAAGGCTTTTCCAAATTAAAAAGTAGAAAGCCTTTTGTACCTAGTTTGTATCCTAAGAATATGCACTTTTGTCTCCTTAGATCAAACTTCTTCCTATTTTGTGTTAGTGTAGAAACAAAAACAAGACAATCAAACACTTTCAAATTGTTAAAAATAGGTTTATTTTCATTTAACATTTCAATTGGTGTTTTATTCTTTAAAATAGGTGTAGGTACCTTGTTTATGATACAAACAACATGCAATATACATTCTCCCTAAAATTGATAAGGTAACTTACTCTAAAATTTTAAAGCTCTATGTGTTGGTGTTTTCTTTCTACTATGCTATTTTGTTGAGGAGTTTCAACACATAAAGTTTGATGTATAGTACCATTTTTATCATAAAAATGTTTATAATCAAACTCAACTCTATTATCAGTCCTAATAATATTAATTTTTGTGTTCTATTGAATTAAAATATAACTATAAAAGTTCTCTATGTGTGTCGTAGTTTCTGAATTATTTTTCGTCAAGTAAATCCAAGTAAACCTTGTAAAGTCATCAACAATTATTAAAAAAAGTAAGAATGATCATGCAAATTAGGTGATATAGAACCCTATATATCCATATGAACAAGCTGAAATTTTAAATTACAGATTCACTTAATGAAAAAAGACAATTTCTTTTGTATTGCATAATGGCAAGTATCACAAATAACATTATCATTTACACGAATATCACTATAACCTAACTACCTTATTCTAGGATTTGATGCATGACCAAGCCTACTATGCCAAAGATCAAAAGTATCCTTAGCAAAACAGCATACTGAATTAAAATCAACAAATTTAATGACATTTTTATGTGAAGTCAACTGATACAGTCCTTGTCTCTGTTTAGCTAACTCAATCATCTTCAATGACTGATTTTCTTGAACTTAGCATGTATAATGTTCAAATGTTAGCTTATATGGTGAAGCTCCAGTCAATTGATTTATAGATATGAGATTAAACTTAAATTGTGGTCCATATAACACTTTTTCTAACTTAAAGTTATTAGTTAATTGTACAGTTCCTATGTGACTAACAGGTATATTTTTATTATTAAGCAATTTAACATAAAAATTAATTATGGGCTCAACATTTATCAAGTTTTGCAAATCACAAGTTATGTGATCTGCAGTCCCCTGTATTAATAATCCAAGATTCCCAATCCAAATCACGTTGAGAGGGAACAGAAATGCACATACCAGCAACTTCAAACCTTGTCAAGTCTATAGTATAAAGAGCCTAAGAATGAACAGCCTGTGCACTGGAAACATGAACAGACTAAAAAATTTTGGTACTAGCAATAGTAGAATTGTGAAGACCAAAAGTAACTCCTTGAGCAGGATTCAGTAAAGAGATAATTTGATCATATAGTTTTCTAGTCAAATTAAATTTGCTTTCATTAATAGACCCAGAAGCAGGAACTTGATCATGGAAAATAGCTTGAGTGAAATCACTTTCTTTATTATACTCACCAGTATTATCAACATCATCTTCATAAGAAGACACTTCATTTGCCTTAGAAACATAGCCTTTCTGATTATTTCTCTGCTTGTTTCTAGGCTTAACAACATAAGGATATCCAATAATCTTGTAACATTGGTGCATAGTATGTCCAGGCATATTACAGTGAGTACAAACCAGTCTTTTGTAGAATTAGAATTCTGTTAATTAGGCCTATAACCAACAAACTGTGGATTCTTAGTGACAACATTAGTAATAGATATATTTTGTCCAATATTATTAACCTCATAAAAATATTGCTCTTATGAGCAATGAATTGATGTTCATGCTAAACAACCAATGTAAAAGCTTTGTTAAGTGGAGGTAAATGCTTCATTAAAAGAATTTGAGATCTTATGGTATTATAACCCTCATTAAGATCTCTAAGAATCCTTAAAACGTAATTTGCCTGATAAGCCTTAATAGTATTGTAAGCATCCTATAGATCTGGGATACCTCAAAAGGTGCGGTCGCTCTACACTAGGTCTGAAGGGAGGTTGCCTCAACCTGGATGTAGGGTAAGGTCGCCCTTATTTAGCCCATGAGGGAAGTCACCCTTGCCTTAGCAGAGGGAGAAGTCGCCTTACTAATCTCAACCTCCTGACCCGGCTTTAGCTTTCTTGACTGGCTGGGGTACTAGATCCTATAAAAATCCAGAGGGTACTTGGGCTTCAAGATTCACGGAGCCCAAAGAATCATATTCGACGGGGGATTTTTGGTCTTCCACACCACGGGCTCCCTATATAAGGCCTTCGTTTGGCACGGATCAGGTTTAATCGAAATTTAGAATTTCAAGTATCTGCAGCATTACAATGACATGCTGGCTCTCACACAGTTAATAATTGGCCTCAAATTTGCATATTCATCCTATAGATTCTTTAACTTGGTAAAATATTCAATAATAGACATCTCAAGTTGACGAAGACTATATATCTCCTCCTGAAGATCTGAGATCTTAATAGAATCTCCTTGTGCAAATTGTTTTTCCAAATATTTCCAAACTTCAGGAGCAGAGTCAAACCAAATTATACTCTGTGCAATCATTGGGCTCATAGATTTCATGATCCAAAAGAGGAACATAGTATTACAATGCTCCTAAGATATATAGAGAGGATCTGAACGAACAGGTTGCTGGATAGTTCCATCAATGAAACTCATCTTGTTCGTTGACAAAAGTGCCATACGCATGGATCGAGACCAAGAATGAAAGTTTTTCCATTTAGAACACGAGATATGAGAATCAAAGATGGATTCTTATTATGATGTAAGTAAAAAGGGCTAGTGAGATCATCAACTCGATTGGCCATATTGAATATTAAGATTTGTTCAAAAAATAATAGAAGGAACAAAAAATGAAAGAATTTCTAAATAGAACAAATATCAGTACCGAAATTGTTGAGAAATATAGAAATGATTAAGAGAGAAAATTATCAAATCTAAAAGAAAATTCAACAAAAATAATGAAAACAACATATGCAATCAAACGAACTTGGAACAGAAAGTCACGAATTTGAAAAATTTTGAGTAAGAATCTACAATTCCTCATTGATAATATGAATCTGTTGAGAGAACTTATTGTGGAAGAAAAGAAGAAGATGAACAATCGAAAATGATTGAGAAACCCTAGCGGTGTGGAAGGAAAATGCAAGAGAGAGAATAGGTCTTTGACAGCTAGCTTAGTTAATACGCTCTGATACCATATTCAATTATCAGAAATAAATGGAATAGTTAAGTTACAGTAGCTAAGCTATAGAGTATTTATACTAGCTACTTAGAGTTTACCCTATTTACAATGTATACCCAACATAATATAAATTCTTATATAGATAACATAGCTCAATATAAACGGTAAATTTATTGGTATAAATTATTTTATATGTGATTTTAAATATTGAGTTTAATTTTTTGATTTAGTGCATTTGATTTCCAAACTCAAACAATTAATCAAACCAATAATTCAAAACAGGTCTAATATATAGATTGACACTTAAAATTTGCACTTTTTTCGAGAGGCACCATAACATTTGCGCATACACAATTTAACAACTCATGTTCCAATTTTTTTCAACAGGTTAACACCTCACATGCCGAAAATTCGAGCGTCAAACACGTGCACCATTTAAGGGCCAAATATAATTTTTCAAACAAAACGATATCTCTCACAAAAAATTGAAAACCCAAAATTAAATTTCCCTCCTTCTTCCTCCCTTTGTCCATTTTTTAGACCAACTTTGGAAGCTTGCCATTGCCACAACAGGGTCTGGACTAATGAGCCGTGACAACCATTGGCTAGCCCTTACCATGACGAGTCTCATGTTACTAGAATCTTCATCGACCAGTGACTGTTGGACGATGAAATAGCTGTCAAAAAGTTTGAGATACCCATAATACAACTATTTTCTCTCTCTTCCTCCACCAATAACTGTATTCTTTTTCAGCCGTAGATCGATGATAAGGAAGGCATCGACGGGAAATTCTCGTTAAGGGGAATCGAAATATGCTGTTAGTTCCACCGGAGTATCGTCAGAAAGTCGTGAAAAGTTGTCAAAAGTTTTTGTAAGCAGATTGTTTCAGTCCATTTTTTTAGCCCTTTTGACTAACGAACTAGAAAAATAAGAATATGGCTAGATTGGGCTTGTTGATTGCTTCAATTTTATATACTCATTTGCTTCGATTGGTACTAAAATCAAAAAATGAGGTTTTGAACTTAGTAAATTCCAAAATGGTAGGAGAAACACAGTAAAATTCCACATTGGTCCATGCTCCTAGGAGATCTTCTAGAATTAGGCAAATTTCTACTAGACTTAGGGATTATGATTGTCACTTAAATAATGTACAAACGAATGCATTAGTAAACCAACCACTAGTCCTCATCCATTAATAAACACATATACATTCAAAAAACTAAGCAATGCACGCTTATATCTGCATTAAACACAATTCAAGAACAAAAAACATATGGTCAAGCAACTAAACATGTAGAATGGCAAAAGAGCTATGGATGCTAAAATCTAAGCTCTAGAGAGTAATAAAACATAGAAAGTTATCTCTTTGCCTGAAAATAAACACCCTATAGGATGCAAATGAGTTTTTAAGATAAAGCAAAATAGTGATGGTTCTATAAAAAGATATAAAGCTGGGTTGGTTACAAAAGGGTATACATAACAAGAGGGTATTGATTATTTTGATACCTTTTCACTCATAGCAAAAATGATCTACTATTAGAACTTTACTAGTAGTGGCAGCCTCTAAGGCTGGATCTTAGAACAGTTAGATATAAACAATGGTTTTTTACATGGTGACTTAGATGAAGAAGTATAAATGGATTTACCTCTAGGTTATAAGTTTCCAGATAGCTTAAAAGTCTATTTCTAGACTTGTTTGCAAGTTAACCAAATCACTATATGGTTTAAAGTAGGCTAGTAGACAATGGCATACAAAATTGTCATATGTATTACTTAGTTTAGGCTTCACACGTGCTCATTCTAATTCCTCTTCGTTTGTTAAGAAAACTGAAACATTTTTCATAGCATTACTTGTTTATATAGATGATGTAATTATCGCAAGTAATGACAATGCCAAAATTGAATATGTTAAAACTTATCATCATGAAAAATTTAAAATTAAGAATTTAAGATCTCTTAAATATTTTTTAGGATTTGAAATTGCTAAAAATAAAATTGGTATTAATTTATGTCAAAAAAGTACACTTTAATCTCTTGGAAATCCAAGAAACAGCAAACAATCTCCAAATCCATCTCAGAAGCAGAATATAAGGCATTGGCATCATTAACCTGTGAAATACAATGGCTACTATATCTTTTGACTGTTTTGCAGATTAATCATAGTCATCATACTGTCATTTTCTATGATAATGAGTCGGCTATTCATATAGCTCACAATCTTGTATCCCCTAAATGTACCAAGCAATGTTATCTATATAAGAATTTATATTATATTGGATATACATTGTAAATAGGGTAGACTCTACGTAGCTAGTATAAATACTCTACATTTTAGGTATTGTATCTTAACTATTCTATTCTCTTTCTGATAATTGAATAGTTTACATAATTAAATTTTAAAAATTATTATTATCTACTGTATTCGATATCGAAAATAAATACATTTCAATAATCAAAGAAAAATTTAAAAATTAAAAACAAACAAGATGCAAATCTACCATTGCTATCAAAATTGAGTTTAACGAGCCCAATGCAAAATAAAAAAAAAAAAAAGAAAAAAGCATGTTGGATCCTTGAAAAAGTTTGTATTATTTTGATAAGAATCAATTTGATCTGTTTTATCGAAAAAGTTTACGGTTCGAGTCCATATAGCCTTAAAAAAATAAATAATTAATAAATTAGTTAATAAATACAATTAAATAAAAGAATAAAATGTATTATTATAATGTATTATTCTAAGTCATACATAATATAGAATTAGAACTTTAATAAAATAATAAAATATATTATTTATTATTCTATTGCATTTTTGTTTTGAATTAAAATAGAAATCTAATATATTCAAAAATGGAATAGAATAATAGAATTGAATTAAAATAAAAATTCTTTTCAATGTTTTCAAATAATTATTAAAATTTATATATAATAATATAAATTAAATATAGAATAGAATAATAATATATAATAATAAGAAAATAGAATAAAATAAGATAATATAAAAATATAAAAATATTTTTTAAAAAAAGAAAATAGTAAAAGATAATATAAGCTTTGGTCCCAAGAAAATGGTAGGTGTCAAATGGAAGTCAGCTTTAGTGTCTCACTACTCCACCGACAATATATTTTATAGGGAAATACTAAACCTGTCGAACGAGAGGCTCTCGAAATTCCCCTTTTTTTTTTTTTTTTTTTTTATTTTTAATTTCTTTCTTATTTTCCTTTTTTGTGTTTGGGTTAGATATCAAGATCAATTTCAGTGGTCTCTAATTTACATAAATTGACTCTGTATTATAAATAAACTGTAAAATAATTCAGACCGTTGAATTTTATAGTTAAATGAAATTTATAATACAGGGTCGATTTCAGTGAACCGCAACCCACTAAAATTGATCTCGGAGCTCAGTATAGACAATTTATTGTGCCATATCGACAGACAAAAAAAAAAGCAAAATTGACATGCCTCTCGAAAATCTCGTCGAGAGGCATAGCTGGACCATTCTTATATGACCTTCTAGAAGAAAGTTGAAATTGGAAAAAGCAACGAAGAAACTAAGAAAGAAGTGAAACATTACCATTCTTCCACTTATAAAAGTTGGTAAAAATTTTCGAATCAGGGTTTGGTCGTTGGCAAAAAGGTTGAATGTGAAAGTGTAGACTTTAATTCTAGCTTGTTTAAACTATTAACGTCAATTTCGAGCTTGTTTAAACGACATAACTATATTTATTGTGTATTATATATCCATTAATAATCTCCATTATATATTTAAAATAGAAAAAGTTGATAAAATATTTCCTTTCTCCACTTTGCCTTTTTTTTTTTTTCTCAATTAAGAACAATTAATTAAAGTTTCTTCATAATATGAAAAAGTATAATCTTATATTCTTTTTAAGCACCAAAAAAGGGTAGTTACATTTTCATAATAGTATTCATATTTTAATCATACAACTAAATAAATAATATTAGTAATTAAAATAAAATATGTTTTCAATATATTTAGAAAATTTAAATTATTTATAAGAGGTATAATATGAAAAAAAAAGACAATAATTTTTTTTTTTTGTAAAAGCATACGCATGCACGCTAGAAGAAAGGAAGCAATTTGTGGTTAAAGCTGGACCAAAATTTTTTTGAAAAATTATTTATAGTTTCTTTATATTATGTTTATAACAGTCTATATTTTGTATATAACTAAAAAGTGGCTTTGTTTAGAATCAATTTAAACAATATTACATTTTTTGGAATTATTAAAATTTAATTGGGTATTTATTTCAAAATTTTCTTTAATTTAAATGTGTAGATACAAGTCACGGAATGTGTCAGGTTCGCCCCACTAATTTTATTGATACATGCATCCATAAGAAATAATTTTTGTCTTATGCAAAAACCGCGTAGAAACTTTTACTTGAACAGGAGTTTGAAAATAAAAGATAGAAATGTAATATTATACAAAATTTTTTCAAAAAACAACAACCAGCATATATTTTAATCTGCATACATATTATTTAAAGCAAAAACTCAGCAAGAAGATAACAAATTATTATAAATAATCCCTCAGAAAGTGATGATTAAGAAAAATGCAAATGGAAAACAAACAAAACACATTGATTAATAATGTAATACATAAATATTATACTCAACAGTAGCATCTCCTGAACTAACATTAAACTTGCTGGTTCTTGCCTGAACGTAACCTCTAGCAAATCGGAAAAGACCACTTCCTCCAATCACCGGCATCTCTCTCACCGTATTAAAAACTGAATTCCGGCCAAGAATAGTTATGGTGCTACCATTATACTTTCCATCAGTAAAAGCCAAATTCATAGCCATTAACAACCCAATATCTTGCTGTGAAGCTTGTGCATAAAACCCTTGCGCTCTTCCCACAATTTTGGAACTCATCTCCGGTCCCATAGTCAACGGATTATCTATCATTGACACCATACCAAATCCAGTCATCGAGGAGTTTTGCGGCTGCACCACCATGACGGAACTAGGCTTAGGACCGGTGATGATATCATGCCAATACAAACGGAAATGGCTTAGCTTCTCTTTCTTGAGACCTAATTGTTTCCTGTCAATAGTTTTAAAATAATCATGGTTTTCTCCTGCCACCGTTGACGTGACGGCGAAGGAGGAAATGAAGCAGAGAAAGATGAATTGGGAAACAAGGAGAACTAAGCTTGCCATGGAAATTGGGAAAGCGGAAAGTCCTATAATTTGTGAACGTATACCGACCATACATGGTCCGAATTTATACATACGAACCTAAAAAAAGTCAACATTATGGTCGTCTTGAGTGTTTTATACTTCTATTATGTTTTTATTTTTGTAACACGTGGTAGGCCTAAGGGAGACAGAAGTTGTCCCTCGTATGAAAATGAAGAAAAAACTATAATCTAATTGTTTTAAAACAATAAGTAATAAAAATGTTTTTCTATTTTCATTCTATACAATTCAAAATATTTTATACTACTCAATCATGAAATGAAAAAAAAAAAAACATTAATAGCCAACTAGGTATGATTTGATCGTTTTATGAAAAATGGAAATCATGAGTTGGATTTCTTCTAGGAAAAAGATAGTTATTTCGCGCGCGAGAATGGTAAAACAATCTTTTTTTTTTTAATTTTTTATTAAAAATAAAATAAAATTTGACATAAATCTAAGCAGCTCTGGCACGCCTCGCGCGAGAGCTGTAGAAATGCTTTTTTCCAAATGGTTAATTTTGTCATTAGTCTGGTGAATCATATGTTTAGAAGTCTAATAAATCCAACTTGGCAGAATTCTTTTCTGCAAAGAAGTTTCCTCTACTTTAACTATTGTCTCTACTTTTTCTTTTTGGACAAATGCATGGTAGCTTCCTAATCTTTAATTTGATCGTTACCAAAGTGTGTCGTTTTTGTCACTTGATAATGATTTTTTTTTTTAAACATATGATAATGATTTAACAAACACATATATTTGATGCGCGATGACATGTACAAAATAATGGACAAATGCATGATTCTATGTCAAAAGAGAAAAAAAAATGGACAAATGCATGATTCACCCCCTTAATTTTACTCAAAAAAACGAATGGCCTTTTAACGTTTGTTTTGAACTGATTATAAGCTCGAGCTTTACTTAATTAACCCATTTACGCCCCTCGTTCGTTGCTGTGTAGTGCTGCGATTTCATATTAGTTTAGGAAGTCTTTTTAACCACAAACTCACTTGGACTATCTAATTGTAAATTGGACTACGTATTTATCTTTAGGAAATTACAGCAAATATCTCATTTTTAAGTTTCAAAGTACATAAGTTTTGAAAATTAAAAAAAAAAATTAGCACTTTTCTTGTGTTTTTACAATTGTAAGGGTTGAGCACGGGGCGGGTTCCCTAAAACCCATCTCCGCCCCGCATTTTTGCGGGTTGGGTTTTTCGGGCCACGGGGCGGATCGGGTAATCCACGAGTTTTTTATTTAAAAAATAAACTAAACCCATAATACATATCAAGTCAATTATAATAAATTAATTTTAATAAAAAAAATAGTAACAATTAAAAAATTCATTTCATCAAATAATGAAAGTAAAACACAAAAGATGAGAAATTTATCTCATAAACAAGGCAGCATCTAAATAACAGTAGACAGAGCAAATATATTTAAACAAATCATCAGAGCATAAATTTAATGTAAACCATATCTAGACAAATGTCATAAGAAAATAAAAAGTTGTAACAAATATTAATGTCTTAGAAAATAACAAAATAATAGAAAAATCAAGTAAAAAAGAAAACAATGATTCATCGAGTGTTTGCAAACATAAAGAGAGTGAAGAGGGAAACAACAGTAAATAAGGAGAGGAAATGAGATTTTCACAATAATAAAAACATAATCTAGATAGATATTGGCTAAATTGCAACAACAAAATAATCTATAAGTTGAAGACAAGAGCAACGTCAAGAGCAGAAATCAAACAAATATATATATTTAGATTTAATGCAAGACTAAAATTACGAGAATGCCATTAAACGGGGCGGGTTCGGGGCATCGGGTTTTATTTATCAAAACCCATCCCCGCCCCATTACCCAACGGGTCAGGGAAAATCATCCCCGCACGGATCGGATTAGCGGATATCCCTAACGGATCGGAACCCATGGAAAACAAATAACTCATTGGAAGTCGGAAGTCTTCCACAATCACTCGGGGAACTTCAACCGCTTTTTCACACAATTCTAGTGATTGAATAGCTGATATGAGACTACCGAATGAAAGCTCAAGTGAAGGTGAGTCATTTGGCATCGAGGTTGTCGCCATTTTCTAGTGGCTGTGATACCAAAATTTGACACCCTTATTTGGGCCCTACCTAGTCTCAAATCCAGCATCGATCTAGCTCAATTAAAGCAGCTTCCTAGGCTTACAAGCCTGAATCGGACACCATTCTAGCCTCTCCACGGATTCGATGGCACGACCCCTTAACCTGTACATCCCTCTCAGTCTCAAATGCATTTTGCCTCAATTCGAGAGCTTTTCGGAGTCACATTGATTAAGAATCGGATAGAAAATCAAAGTAGAAGCACAAATAAGCTTATATAAGTCTGTAAGCTCCGGATTTTATCATCGTTTGTGGATATCTCAACCTAGTTATCCATAATGTCTTTCTAAAGAGCACCATGGTCAACCACCTCCGACATATGCAATAGTTGATTATTAAAAATGAGTGACTTAGCAATGAGAAAGGGATGATACTATTATAATTTGGCCTAACTCATCTTGAAAACTCGAGTTGACAGGAAGATGATTGCCTAACTTTATATATGATTGAAGCCGCTCCCATATCCAACATCCCCCTCAAGTGCAACTAGAGCCCGGTTGACACTTGCTAATACAAGCCAACGCATTGGCGGACCGGTTTCATTTAGTGTTGGGACTAACTTATTTTAAAAATCTTAGTAAACAGGAAGAGGATTGCCAAACTTTATAGATGACTGAAGCCGCTCACATTCCCAATAGATATAAAGTAAAATTCAAATGAGAAAAGACAAGTATGTACCTTAATCCCCATATATAAGTAGTTGTTAGCCAACTCGCATTTCCTTTTCTAGAGAGAGGAAGGCTTCTTGACTATAAGTCGTCTTGTGATAAGCATATCCTTTTTAAAAGCATTCGATTTGAAATGTAGTGAGGAGGTTGTCTATGATGAGGAATGAGGACCTTTGATTTGCTCCTCCATGCAGGGATCGACTTGAACTGTCCTCCTTTTCTTTCTAAGGACCTCGATTTTCAGAACTTCCACCACCAAGGTTGGCCATAGAAGAAAATGAGCAACCATTAAAAAATTATAGGAAAACGAAATAAATTTTTATTAATCATTTTCTAATAAACGTTTCTGCACTTATATAATAGCAGAGCTAAACTAATAAAATAATTCAAAATACAATAAAATGCTTATTCAAGTCCTAACCAAACTACGATTTGGACAATTCTTATCTCTCCATCTTTTCACTCAAATTCACATAGGCAATATTATCTTTATCTTTAACATCCGCCAGCAAACTGAGCCTAGGTTGAAGGCACAATTTGTTACTAAACTATTGTTCTTGTGATTTTAGCTTTTAAAGCTGTCGATTTTTTTTTCCAACTACTAACAAGTCCGTGACTTTTCTGAAATCGATCAGACATTTGCTACTTGTGTAGTTTTCTAAATTGTTTGTTCTTGACACAACGGGATGATGTTGTGCAGAATTGAGATTTTTGTTTGTTCTCGATACAACAAAATGGGGTTGTACGGAATTGAGATTTTTGTTTATTCTCGACACAACGGAATGGTGTTGTGGGGAATTGGGATTTTATTTATTCTCAACACAACAGAATGGTGTTGTGCGGAATTAGGATTTTTGTTTGTTCTCTAGCGGAATTTTGGTGTGTAGAATTGGAATTTTTGATTTGTTCTCTATACAATGGAACTGTGTTGTATAAAATTAAATTTTTGTATTTTGTTCTCTACACTATGCTGTGCAAGATTGGAGATTTTTTTTTCGGTAATTTGAGAGGAAAAATTTGACTGGAAAGAGCAAGTTGAAAAATAAAAGATGACTATTTGAACGGAAGACTTATTTGGTAGGTGATAGTTGAGAAAAAAAAAAAAAAGATGACTATTTCAACGGAAGACTTATTTGGTAGGCGATATCCAGATTTGGATTTGATAAACTTGGATTCTTGCAGTTTAAGGACATGCTTAGGTCCGATCAGACTCTGATATCAAGAAGAAAATGAGCAACCAGTAAAAAATTAAAGGAAAACGAAATGAATTTTTATTAATCATTTTCTAATAAACATTTCTGCACTTATATAACAGTATACCTAAGCTAATAAAATAATTCAAAATACAATAAAAAGCTTATCCAAATGCTAACTAAACTATGATTTGCACAATCTTTATCTCTCCATCTTTTCACTCAAATTCACATAGGCAATATTATCTTTATCTTTAATAGACATTCCTTAAGCTATTTTCCTCAGTGTTTCTCTTTAGTAATAGTTGGTTGTTTACCTTTAAGAATTGCAAAAGGAACTAGTAATTTTAGATGAGTTTGTCATCTTATATGTAATCAACTCAAGGTATAGCCTACACCTTCCACAGCACTAGGGAGCTAAAAAAAATTAGGCACTAGGGAGCTGAAAAAAAAAATAAACTTAGTCATATGTGCAAAACTAGACAAATAGATAGTAAGAATGAAATTCAAAGTCAGTGAGAATGATTTACATGATTAGGAATGGCAGCACAACAGATTTTTATGGTTAACTGCACTACTGAAACTGGGAAATAACCAATAGAGTAGTATCCTAATGGTTATGTAACAATTATAGAAATAGAAATCATTAACTTTCATGCTTGTGGTACAGTTATGGAAATGAGCATGTATTAACCGCTAAAACCATTACTTGCTTATTTTTCATGGTTACGGAATAGTTATCTATAAATCCAATCCGCAACTATTAAAATGTATATACAATTTTTAAAAAACTACGTAATTTTGCAATATTTTCTAAACATGCACTATAACTTATAACTTAAAATAAAACTAATAACATTTTTGAATTTTGAGATGATATATAGTTATAAGTTTGTTTTAAAAAATATTAGTTTAGTTTATTTCAGTAACTTTTTAACATGTTTTATTAGGAACATATGAAAATAAGTTTTTGAAAATTTAAATAGTTAATCGTGGTACTCACGATTAATTAATACTAAATGGTTATGGAACGGTTATAGATGTAATTTTTAAAATTTTCATGGTTATGAAACTGTCATGGATCATATAATTAAATGGTAACAAATTATACGGTTAACCGACCAGGTGCCATCCCTCTACATGCTTTCATGATGACACCTCGAAGAGGTTCAAGTGGAGGGAACTTAAGTCGGATTGATGAAAGGAGAACCTTGGTTTGAAGCTCTTATGGTCTATCTTTATTTGGCTCACTTAATTTAGAAGGTTCCTTATGATCTGCAGGATCATTGGACCAGCAATTTCTAAATCCCAATG
>CATIWJ010358884.1:0-14839 GCA_949640765.1 Croton laevigatus | reverse complement strand
ATATGTTGTTCTTTTTCATTTAAAAACAAAAGAAAAAGAAAGGACTTTGAGAGCATACTGTTGGTGTTTTTGTTTAAAGGTATATAGTATAGTATGGCGTAGGATGAGGTTGCGCAAAATAAAATTAGGGTTGCATGTATTCCCTTGGAAATGTATGTTATACTACCTTCGTATTTTTTAATTCTTTACATTTCAAACAATATGACTAGATTCAAGTTTGTTGTTGATAGTTTGATGGGTTGTGTTAGATATATTAAAGTATATTTAGTTTAGGAATAATTTCTAGTTTGGGGATGTTAAAAAAAAATTAACGATTACAAGAGAAATAATATATAGAAATCTCCTTTATTTTTTATTTCTTATTATTTCTTAAACTAACTATCCTTTCAAATTAGCAAATGGCCTCTAACTCTAATAATTAGAGTGATCCATGATTAAAGTGATGCATTTCCCTTATCTAAAATTAGGAGTTCGAATCCTAATAATTCAACTATAAAAAATTTATATAAAGGTAGTTTGATTCAACTAGTTCATATATACACTAGATTGTGCGTTGTTTTCGTATTCAATAGCTAATATTTATACATTTGGTAAGTTTTTTTAGTCACAAAGTTTGATATACTGGGGGTGGGAGATATCGTAGATGGAGAGGACATTGAATATAGAGGCAAACCACCCAGGTTCAAACCTTATATCTTGCAACAAAAATGTTAAAAAAAAAAGAGTTTGAAATAATGTTGATTTCATTGTTTCTGTATGTAGCTTATAGCTGCTAGCTATTTTGCACTAATAATTTTAATCTTAGTAAAGTAATTACTAATAAAATATTATTTTGCTTAAATCAATATATCTTATAACCTTAGACGTCATTTTGTAATTTAATGACAAATATTACTGAAAATTTTTCAAATACCCAAAAATAAAACAACTAAGAGCATCCCCAATAGTACTCTTTATTATAAAGAGCATCTTTTGCACAATAAAAAGCATCTTAAGGAATCTTTAAATATAAAGAGTGAATAAATTTGTACAACTCCAATAGACTATTTATATTTTCAATCTTCATCTTGCTTTATCCAATAAACATTTAATGTTTAATTTTTTCCCTCTTTATGTTTGCATTGAGAAGATGAAAGAGAAAATTAGTTTTAATAAAGAAATAGATATCAATTAATATATAATATAGGGAATTGAAATATTTTAAAGTTTAGTTTGGCTCTCTACATGTAGAGAGTCAAATCAACTCTCTAATCTAAAATATAAATATAGAGAGTCTATTAGAGACCTTTTTTTTTTGGATTGGCTCTCCAAAATAGATAGTTTTACTTAAATAAAGAGCCTATTGGAGATGCTCTTAGACCTGATTACAGTTCTGTATCGGGCAATGAACTGATGGTTCACGGTCCAAGATTAGCCTTGAACCAAACTGTGATCAAGTAGTTCAGGGAAGGTTTTTGAACTGACAGTCGAAGGTAGTTCACCATTGCGTTGTACGGTTCAGGTGCATTTTCGACGGCTTTAACGTTCTGTTCAGTCGGTTCCAGCCAATATTTTTTCCAAAACAAAAAGAATTAAGTGAGCCGCTGGTTCGGCCAACATTTCGAGCGGTTCCATTCAGCATTGGGCAAATTTCGGCTCAGAACAGCCGATTCAAACAATCCTAACGAGGTCTAGTCAATGTGATGTCAGACCAAGTTAGGACTAGCTAATTTGGAAAGGTCTACTCAATGTGATGTCAGACCAAGTTAGGACTAGCTAATTTGGCAAGAATTTAATTGAATAATTGTTGCAGGATCCAAACTATTTATTTGATACGAGCAATGAGACCGGCGGTGCACTAGCTCCTGCACAAATAATCTATGATGCATTTCATGGAAGGTATCATAATTCAGCCGGAGCTATTGTTTTCCTCTGTATCATTTGGGGGTCTTTCTTCTTCTGTGGACTCTCGGTAACTACTAGTGCTGGCAGAGTGGTAAGAGACATTGATCTTTCAAGGATACGCTTTTTCTCATTCAAATTCTTATGTAAAACTGGTTATGTAGGTTTATGCTCTCTCAAGAGACAAGGGAATTCCATTTTCACACCTGTGGAGAAGAATTGATCCAAAATACAAGGTTCCAAGAAACGCAGTTTGGCTATCTGCAACAATAGCTATAATTATGGGATTACCCATCTTGAAGCTTGATGTAATTTTTACAGCTATTCTATCAGTAAGTACAGTTGGATGGGTAGGAAGTTATGCAGTACCAATATTCGCAAGGCTAGTGATGGATGAGAAGAATTTCAGACCTGGGCCCTTTTATTTGGGCAAGGCAAGGAGGCCAATTTGCTTAGTAGCCTTTGCATGGATATGTTATACCTGTTCTGTCTTCCTTTTGCCAACCACGTATCCTATTCAATGGAAAAACTTCAACTATGCTCCAATTGCTCTTGGAGCATGTTTGTCCATAATCTTGCTTTGGTGGACCTTGGATGCTAGGAAATGGTTCAAGGGTCCTGTCAGGAATATCGACTTCCAAAATGGAAACTTGTAGAGCATTATTTTACCAGTAGTTCAACAAATTTAACATTAGTATTTATATTCAGTAGAATGAAAACTGTATCATTATGAATTTTCAAAACGTTCATTCGAAGATATGAGGACATAAAATAACAACTAGAGCCCAGTACAGAATGCAGAAAACATATTAACATTAGTCCCATTCCAATAAATTATGATAAAATAATCATAAAACATGTGAGAGAATAGGGCAGCCATGTTCTACGCTACAATAATCCTGACGGTCGTATGCTCATCATTGGCACTCTTACTAATATCAAGTCAATTGATTGTATGGTTATTACCTTGAGACAGCCCCTTTCCATGGAGAAGACGAGCCGAGGCATCAATGCACTGTCCTTTAGTCCAAAGGAGCTTTTCTTACCATGACCATGGTACGAGTCTTTGCATACAAGAGAAGAAGTCAATAAAGGCTAACAAAAAAGGAAAAAGAATATAAACTTTGATACGTACCCAGTTCCAAAGCTTTCCTTTCAAGTATACAATCAGCTGAAAGTTTGTTTTGACTGTTCATTGGGCAGATTAACATTGCTGGGCAAAAGTTGAACCTCTAGCGGATTAGCATTCTCAGGAGCCTCTAATATTTACAATGTCCTTGACATTACATCTACAATCAAAATCTATGCAAGAATTCATCTTTTACAACTTTGTCAAGATTGTGAGAGAACAAAGCACCAAGAGTACTTGTGCAGATAGCATGTCCAGTAAGAGCAGGTAGCATAGAGTGAAATAAACAAATAAAAAGCATATAAAAGAACAGAGAATAATGTTAGCATACTGAAAAAATGCATGCGCCTGACTTATCCAAAGTTACATCATCCTTTGAGCTGGTTGTGGTTCATACTGCTCTTTTCTTATCATTCTAGATAGACAGACTTAATAGTGTAGACAATGAAACAAAACACCCTCAATGTTATTCCCTGAGACACCATGTTTCAACTTCAACTTCTCATTCAGTCATATGTTTACGTATAGCTCTTACCATTTCGATATTTAGACTTTGGATGATTTTCCCCAAGCATATATAATAATGCAGCCAAAAAAAAAAAAACTGAAGGAATTATTCATTAAATTTGACAATTTATGTCTCTTATGTTGGGTTACACATTGATAAAGTCATCAAGAAAGGTAGGTAGCTTAATTGGTCAAACCTGGGAAGTTCTACAGAATTTTGATGTTATTTAGTTTTTCAACAATTGGGGAATTCCTTAATTAGGCATAAGCTTTCCACTATTTTTCCACTGGTGTCTTATTATTTGATAATAAGAAGAGCAAGCAAATATTTTATGCTGACAAATACAATTTTGATTCCCACCAATACTCTAAATTCTATTTTTCTTCCGCTATTTCTCTTCCCTACCACCTCACTATTTTCCTCAACCCTTCTATATTATAACTAGTTCTAAATTTTTTCCTTATTAACTGGTCTCAAGCATAAAAGAACAGAAAGCACCTTACATATTATGAGTAATGTGCCTTATGATACAAAGAGTTCCTGGGACTCTGTTGGGGAAGACCAGTACTGGAAGAGAGTTTCAACAGTTAGTCTCCGAGTGGCACTAAGCATTGAAATAAAAAATCGACATCCATCGATTTTGTATTCTTCAAGAGGATTTCTGTGCCCAAAACTTCTAACATTTACCTGTCAGATATTCCATTTAAGTTTCAGGCCTATTAAAAGCTAAAGAGAACCAAAGAAATTGACAGAAACATAGTACCGCTGAACTGAGCTTGTTCATATTTATCAGATGATCCCTCCAGAAACAATCGAGAGTCTTCAAAAGAACTGCCCTCTGCATCCAATTGGATGAAAAAAGTTCAGATACAGAAACATGTAAAAAGGGAAGAACATCATACTAGTGTTTTCATTTAGGAGGATCATAAAATTTGGCACGTTTTTGCAAATGTATTCTCAACAGTGATCAATGATACTAACACACACTATTGTGATTACAGTTCATAATCAACAAGGAAGCATCATATTCATAAATTGTTCAAGGAAAAGCTCGCAGCTACTATCATACTTGAATTATGCCACTCACTATGATTTGCAAGTTAAAAACAAAAAATTCGCATTGCAACTAGCTGTTAAATGGCCTAAATGTTAAAACAGATGTTTCAGTATATTTTGCTACTTCAGGTTCAAGCACATGTGATATCTCAGGATTTGGCTGAATTAAGCCCAAAATTAACCATGTTTCTTTCTTGATGTAAATTTGAGCACACTTTATTTTTCTATAGGTGCAGTAAAATACATAAAATAATGCAAATCTTGTGGGAGGAAGTTGGAAAAGAGGGAGAGGGGAAGAGGAAAGCAAAAGTAGAAAAAGGGTTTAGATTTTGAACATTGGAAGGGTCAAGATGTATATTTTTTAAAATATAAAATGCAAATTAGAGAAGGCAAATTTGAATTTAAGGGGCACAAGTGTATATTTAATATTTTGAAAATATGACCAGAATTTAAGGGAGAATCTGAATTTTTACAAGTGTGAGGAGGAGCCAAACCTAGTTCAAAAGGTTTCCATTCACAAAAAGAAGAAAAAGTTCAAACAGTGTTCTCTGCTCCTCATTCCAGAGCTATCACTTAATGGGAACAAAAATTTATTTTATTGCAAAAAATAGTCCAAATAAGTAGTTAGAAATCCAAGAGAGCAGACGAGGCTCCTGGGGAATCCAATTTTTAGTATAAAGATTTTGAAGCTTGCATATATGCATTGGGAATCCATATCCAGAAAGTATAATCCAGTCCACATGAAAGAAGCAGTTGATAAGAAACTCACCTCAATTTCTTTGATATATGCATCATCATAACCAGATTCTTGTGCAACATTCCAATAAGTAGCTATTAGGAAATCGCCAAGGTACTTGCGAAGGAGATTAGTAGTTGTTCGGTGTCCCCCATTCCTAAATTAGAAAAGTCAGAGGAGCATGGAACTTAAAAACTGATAGGCCGATAGGGTATGCAAAACCAAAGAACATAGCCACTATGATAGCCCTCACTTGGTCAAATCATCAGAACAAATTGTAAGCCAACGCTTTAATGAATGACATTTTCTGCGGATTCCTCGAAAAGCATTTGGAGGCTTCGGCAAGTTCGGAAGGTAAAAGTCATTAATATCTATAGAGCTCGATCCATCCAGGTGTAGAAGAGATTTCAGCAATATTTCCTCGGTTATCCCAGAAAATGAATCTGGGAAAAACACTCCGTTAAAGTAAAACAAATCCTAACATATAATGGCTATCATTCAATATCAAACAAAGAAAATAAAAAGAAATATACAACAGATCTAAAATTAACTGACCATCCAATAACATTCCCCCAATAGAAATGAATTCCCTCAAAAGCTTATCCAATCTCCATCTCCGTGGATGCTATCAATCATAATTATAGATATAAATAAAATAAAATAATGATAAGAGCCATGTTATTGTCTATGTATGAACTACCTTCATGGGATCAGCACTGCCCAAGACAAGCTCATCTACTACAGCTTGCATATACCTAAGAAGCAATGAATGCCAATAAGCAGTTGTAAACAAAGACTAAAACCTCATACAAATACCAGGAAAATCAACAATGGTATAACTTTTTGCAACCTAACATTTGTAATAACTATAGATAACTGAAAGCCAGAACGCCCAAACAGGACAAGAAAGAACCAGAAACTGAAACAGAAGATGCATTTCTTTAAATCATGTTATTCAGGATGCCAGGATAGCATGAAGTCGACATGATCCTGATTCTAACATTTGAATGCAAGATCCTTGAAATCAAAAGTATAAGCAGCTATCCTTTATTACTTCAATTTTACATTTATCATTGCTTATGGTGTTGCGAATTATATATTCTATCCTATTATTACTATTTGAAAAAGGGGCGTGACAGGAAGTCGTTCTCACGTTTGTTGTCTGTCTCACATACTTCATCATGCAATATCAAGTCTGCATAACTATACAGGTATGCTAACTGAATGAGCATGTAAACAAATCAAAAATAATAGATAAGATAAGAAGCTTTCATTTCCTAGACTTGGCTTGATCATGTTACTTTCCTTTGCTTTTCCTATATTCAAAGCAAAATGCAAATTGTTTGGTCCAGAAGCAAAAGGCAATAATATTAACTTATTGAGTGCAAAGCAAATTATAAAATCATGCATTTACCAATTGTAGTTATCATTATCATTCTCAAGAAAAGAACTGGAGTTATTATTCTTCAATTCAGATTTAAGCAAAATGTAAATTAGTAGATACGAAAAGCAAGCAACATATACATGGCAGCAGTAGAATTTAAATACTACAATGTTGTTGAAAGAGTTCAACCTTGTGCACAAAAAGGGGAGCACTCGTATGCATTGAAAGCAGAAGAAAGTAGGTCAAAAATTGCAATCAAAGTTACATAATTAACTGCATGGTACAAATAGCTGAAGAAAGTTTAAGAAAGAAAAATAAGGGAAAGCTACTCACAAGGATATGTGTTGTGAACAACTTTCATCATCACCTGTTAAAATTAATTGCCTAAGTTCATAGACATGCTTTCTTTGTACCTGTAGAAATATAAAACAAAAAAAAAATTGGTGTAATGCTCTGTGTAATGCTCGATGTTTTGTGAAGTGAATTTTTTGAACATTTGATAATTAGTTCAATGTACATGATTATTTTGTAGTTTGTGAAAGAAATAGTTAGAAAAATTCATTTATTAGCACTCTCATTTTTTAGGGTTCAAATCATTAGAGTTTTGCAATTGATAAAACATCAGGGCAAGTCAACACAGGCGCCTTTGAACAAAGTGAACTCAACATATGTGCTATGAAGGCAAGTCAGCAGAGAAATAGGAAGGACAAAACTCTTGCTCTCACTTGCATACCTCTAATACTTCATCAAACTCAACCAGGCTCTTTCTTATGCCAAAGAAGTACTTTTCGGCGTTGATTTGCAGTGCTAAAAGCTGGAAAGTTACAACAGTTCAAGTTTGTATTGTGCTTCTCGAGAAAAATGAGATACAATCAGAGAAAAAAAAAAAAAGAAGAGCAATCCTTGGCTATGCACACAAGCCAAACAAATACCTGTTTTACCATGACATCACCTTCAATTGGTGTATCCTCATCATTAGTTATCCTTGATATCAGCCTCACTGCCCACTCGGTATCAAAATTAAACTTTTGGAACATTTCATCCTGCAAACTGTTAAATATAGTAATGGAGTCACATAAAGTGCCTTACCATTTAATGACCAAAATATGTTATATGAAAAGAAATAGTTGCCACGGCGCAATGCTATAAAATTTGGAGAAGACAGGGTTGGTAAAAAAAAAGGCTAGGAGGATAAAACCAGCATGAAGCAAAAACCCAGGTATATATGTTTTTATATAGCTATGCAGCCAACTGATCAAGATTAGCCAGCAAATTTTTACTAACTTGATCCCCCTGACTCGATAAATACTGCTAGGTGACCATCTCTGGAACTTACAGTTAAATCCTCAGGACATACGAAATAAAACAAATTGGCACAAGAATTGACGTATCTACTACTTATGGTTCGCCAAACAAAGATGTTGGGCTTTTTACTTTTTCTCTGATGTTTATTCTAAAAAGTTCACACCCTACTGTACCTTAATATAACTTCTCTGAATTAATAATGCAAGTTGGTCTTTCAATCACTGGTTACTCTAGCACGTAAGTTCATTTCCAAGAGAAATCACCATGAAGGGTAAAGAAGACATTCACTCTAGAGAACGAATAAATCACATAGTACTCAGATCTTTTTCATGTTGCACATATTCTTCATCTAAACCATGAGATACTGGTTTCATATAACTGTACAGATAGTGTGGTGGCCCTAAGAAAGTAGGCTATCATGTCAAGGGAAATTTTCTACAATGAAACCAGCATCAAGGACACCTCCTAAATAGGCAATATATTTCTATAACATAATCAGTAAAAATTCAATAACGATGATAAGAGAACAGGAAATATTAAGAATATCATAGACCAGTACAGAATATACTACCTCACCATAAACCGTGTGGATCCAGGATCTCCTTGCCTTCCTGCTCTTCCACGAAGCTATATTTGGGGGAAGAAGATCAATGCTTATACGTGACAGAAAAAAAAAAGGGAAACAAATGGATATATCGCCCATAATTATTTTATTTTTAGATCCTCAAGATTGAAAATTTTGTTATTGAGAGAAGATCCAGAATGAACTCTTGAACAGATTACTTAAGTTCTGGCCAAGCAACTGTTGGAAGCATGAACCCCATAAAAGAAAGGCAATAGCAACAACAAAAAGGAAAACAATCAAGCAGTAAGTAGTAACCTAGAGAAATGCAAAGAGAATTGTTGATAGTAACAACATGCATCACAACATACTCATGATCATCATGATCTAGCTATAAACTCATTTACCAATATTTTTAGTTGTCATTAAACCATAAAAGAGAACTAGACCACTAATACACCAAAATGCTACTGCAGGAAATCTTATGCTTTTGTTTTTTCATGGAGCAATCGGCAATGTTTATTCATGGAAAAATAAATGCATCTTTTAAAGTACAGCACTTAGAAACAGCCAGTCTGAATGGCTATTCTGTTAGTACTGTCATGCATCATTGGCCCAACTTGAGCAACATTTCCCTATACGCCAAAGAAAGTGCCTCCCATATGTAGAAGGAAAATACCTTAAATTTATTATATTTGATTCTACAAATAGCTGTCTTGCTTAATTACTCACCTGGTTATCTATTCTCCGAGATTCATGTAATGATGTCCCAATCACATGGAGCCCCCCAAGCCTTTTCACTTCTGACCCTTCATTGAAACAATGCCCTTCACAGTCCTTCAGAACAGATAAATAAGCAAGTGCAATAGTTGGGCCAAGAGGATAAATTTCAGATTGCTCGTTAGCAAGAATCTGAAGCTCTTCCATGCTCCTTGATTGACTCATTTCCACAGACTCTGATATGATTGACTTTGCCTCCTGATAAGTCCTATTCTTACCCTCACTTTTGCCAACATATTTAGCTAGGGAGTTCACAAAGTGAATATAATGTCATTACACTCATAGCACATTTCTCATTACGATGTAAATATTATCTGAAAGTAAGTGGTTCAAAAGCTGTCAAGTTGAGACACACACCCATCAACGCACTCCTTCCAAGTAGAGCCAGTGATGTTAATCCAACCTTTATGTTTGACATTACCTACACAGAAAAAAGAGATTAAAATTTGGATAATTCGGCATGGCTCCCGTAAGTAACCAAAAGAAATCACCTTTTGTGACATCTTCTCATCATCAACTTCAACATCAGGAGCTTTTTGAGTTAAATGAGAAAGCAACCTTTCCTCTAAAATTTCTTTGGCAAGCATCTATAAATATTGTGGTCAGTGAAGATACAAGAAATCACATTCTTCTTCAATTAAAGGAAAAATCAAATCCAGCACTTGTAAAGCAGATATGTAAAGACTCGACGAAAACAGTGTTTGCCATACATCCAAGTTTCACAAGGTGAGTAAAAGGAGGAAACAGGAGTATGAATAAAAAACATGAAGAACAAAATTATCCAGCAAGCACATTTACCTTTGGATTTCCTCCCAAAATTATATCAGTGCCTCGGCCAGCCATATTTGTAGAAAGAGTAATGGCATATTTCCTCCCTGCTTGAGCAATAATTTCAGCTTCCCTTGCAGCGTACTAAGGGAAAACAACAGGGAAAAAAAAAGGTGGGGTAAAAAGACTGAGGAGGAAGCAATTAACATGAATAGCTAATGTTAATATAGCAAACAGCAGGCAAATTGATGAAATTACTGGTTAAATTTGTCAACCTTAGGTCGTGCATTAAGTACATTGTGAGGGATTTTCCATTGTTTCAGCAGATCCGACAGATGTTCAGAATTCTCAACACTGTAACAGAAGGAGAAGGATTAGTAAAAAAATAAAAACTTCTAAGATAACATCTAGTTCTGCTGTCCTGCATTAAAAGAATATGAAATTGCAGATTTTACATAATTCATACAGAATTATAGTCTGCATTTATTATATGTAAAAAGAAAATAAAGCGAACTGACATGATATAATGTCAGAATATTCACCACTGTTAAACCATAATAAAAAAAAAATATACCATTGTCTATATAAAATTTGCACTAGAAGAAAACAAACTGATAGGGAATAGAGGATAAATACTATTCTTGATCGCATCCATAGTGTCTTCTATTGTTAGGTTTATGCTTCAAAAACTCAGAGGCTGATACTTGAATTTTCGGCTTACTTCTAACACCACTAAACCTGGATTTCATCTCTCAACTACTTATTGTGAAGGGAAAAGAAACTTCTCAAAATAATGCTATCTTAGATGGGTATGTCTGAGACATAGTACTAGCTTTCATTGATTCCATTTAGGAAAAAGAGCCATAGTGTAAGAAAGATAGACTAAGTCACACACTCTACAGAGGTGTTAGTCTGTTGTGCAATCTCATAGTAGCTACCAAGTCCAAGGAATATTTGGTTAACATGAAATATAAGAGCAATTCCAAAGACTTACCTGGTCGTCCCCACTAAAACTGGCCGGCCCAATCTAAACATATATTCAATTTCTTGACGGACATGCTCCCACTTCCCACGAGCAGTCTGATTGAGTTCATAAAAATAAATTAAAAAATTTGGACCAGTTGGTACATCAGAAAAGTGGACTTGTAAACCCCTACCGCAAAAGCTTGGATGGGTAAATCTTTACGAATATTTGGTAAATTTGTGGGCACATCAATAACTGGCATCTGGAACATTTTCAAAAATTCTTTTTCCTGAACGATGTTACAGAAACTTCAGTGTAAGACTTATGCATGATAACTAATACATTTGCTTAATAGTTAAATATAATGCACAACCCAAATGATCATCCTTACTTCAGTTTTTGCTGTCCCAGTCATTCCAGAAAGCTTTGGATAGAGCTTAAACAGTGACTGGTATGTGATTTGTGCTACAACAACCGAATCAGCCTAACAGAGAAATTTGAAATTTTTAATTGGATAAAATAGTTAGCTTTCAGTGTAATTGTTGCAAGATAAAATTTAGGAAAAACAGCAATCAATATCTATTTTTATACCTGAATCTTAAGACCTTCTTTTGCCTCTACAGCCTGGTGAATTCCTTCAGACCATCTTCTTTTCTCTTCAACTCTCCCAGTCAACTGCATAAAGTTTATCAGTCCCTTGAACATGCATTTGTGCATTAAACACCAGACGTACTTGCCAAAGTAAATAGAGATTTTAAAATAGCAGGTGTTAAATGACAATGAAATACCTCATTTATTATAAGCGCCATTCCATTTCTAACAATGTATTGAACATCTCGCCGATAGAACTCCTTAGCTTTCAAAGCATTCATCACGAATCTGCAATATTTCACAAATGAAATAGGAGTGACTTGGTATGTCCATTCCATATGTAAATAATGCAAACATCATAGTTAGCAACTGGATGACAAAGACAGTCAATCTACATATAACAACTTGAATAACTCAAACATTATAGAATGCAAACATCACAAATCTGCAATATTTCACAAATGCAACATCATGGTTCCATCGGGAAAAAGAATCACCTGGCCCAAGGATCATTCTCATCCCACAAGTCATTTGTTTCAAGAGCCATTTCAGCAAGTGCTATTCCTTCCTCAGTCAACTCCACTGAATTATCTTTGAGCTCAACATTGTAATGCTGTTTTCGCAATTAATTTGTAAGTTGATTAGTTTACTTGTGATTAGTACTTAACCTAAAATATAACCACATTGCATAAAATTATAGAAACTGCAAAATCAGAAAGGAAGCACACAAGACTCACAAGGCCACGAACAAGTAGTTCAGCCACTTTAGCAGCAACTGGATATCTTGCAGCATCTTTATTAGCCTAGCATAAAGAAATGGAGGAGACAGATCAAATTAAGAAATTATTTCTCCAATGGCAAAGATTCTATCACTTAAACAGACAATTAGTATTTAGTAAGCTGTTGCCACACTGACGATTCTGAGATTTACCACACATAGTTACAACTTGTGCGATATTATCAATGGGTAATGTGTTCATTACCTCCCCACTTATCAACAATGGATTTCTCCCTTCATCGATGAGAACTGAATCAACTTCATCAACTATTGCAAAATGAAATGGCTTTGGCCTGTTTTTTAACCTACAGAATTAGTATTCCAGAAAAAAGAAATAAGGAACAAACTCCAGATGCTATCTGTAAAAATACCATCTCATCACAAGCTGTTCATTGTTTCCAGCAAGATTATCTCGTAGATAATCAAAGCCAAGCTCCTAAAGGCATCAAGAATAAAATATCATCAATAAAAAGATAAAACATAGAGGAATAAATCAAGCAACATGCAGCCTCAAATGACCATGTCAAGAGAAAAAATTCACACAAGAAAAATTGCCATTAACACAAAGGAAAATATATAAATACTGTTAATTATATTAAGGTAAAGCAATAAACTATAGCTAACTTACAGAATTGTTGGTGTATGTTATATCACATTGGTAATTTGATCTCCTCTCTTTAGCTGTCATTCCTTTCTGGAAACCCAAATAACAAGAGATTAGTTATAATATGTCTACAAATAAATTGAAACATCATTAGGTCAAAACCTCAAACAATTTAGATGAATTTATACCTGAATAAGACCAACTGAAAGACCTAAGAAACGATGCACACGACCCATCCACTCAGCATCACGTTGAGCCAGGTAATCATTCACAGTTACCACTGCCAAGAAAGCGCGTTATTAATATCTAAGACTAAATTAAGGAAAGATGCTTAGATTTCTGGCACACAAGAAATATGCTTCAACAAGAATATATTAACGAGGTATCACTTTTTTTGCAAGTTTTACATCCTAATAACATGAAATCACATAAACAGCATTAGATTCCAAACCTCCAATTATACAAACTATACATTACTCTTAAGGAGGAACCAAATAGGTTTTTCCTTTATGAAGGCAAATAAACATCTTATAACACAACAAACTACACTTCAAACCCAAACTAAATTAGGTTCTGCAATATGAATCCTTTTTTCATTTTACTTTGATCAATAAGCATGTAGTAATTTCAAGAAGTAGCAGTAGTTCTTTGAAACAACCTCCCTGATAGAGATTAGAACGTAAAGAACTCAGATTAGCAAAAAAGAACAACAGAGATGATAAGAATGGATGAATATCCACTGATATATTAATGGAGAAGAGTTGATAACAAAAAGAGAATGGCAATGACTGATAAAACAGTCCCCAGGCTCAGCCCGTGCAGAGTAATTATGCCCCTTACAAATTACTTAGCAAAAAGATACCCACTGTGAGTTTGTTACAATTATTTATACTGACATTCCCTAACTAACTAGCTGATGTGGCGCCGTCTTCTCTTGATTCTCCAATACTCCCTTTTCCTTCCTTGGACAGCTGTTTCTTCCTTCTTGAGTAAACTAGGAACGGCTTGGCTGATGTGGCTGATGCGGCCTTCCTATCATTACTATCCCCCTCTGAAATAGCCTTGTCCTCAAGGCTAAAGTGTGGAAATTGAGCCAACAAATCTGATTCATTCATCCAAGTAGCATCAGCCTCAGATTGTCCTTTCCATTGAATTAAGACTTGAGCTATGGAGCCGTTGTCGGAGTGAACAATTCTTCGTTGGCAGACCCGATCAGGTTCAACAAGTGGTCCTTCCTCAATTCCCAGGTTATCCGGTAGCTGAGCAATGATGGGATGGTCGCCGACTACCCGTTTTAGTTGAGACACATGGAATACGGGATGTATCTTAGAGGTAGCAGGCAGTTGGAGTTTGTAAGCGACAGCTCCGATTCTTTTTACAACTTCGAAGGGCCCATAGAAACGAGCAGCCAATTTATCGTTGACCCTGTGGGCTACAGAGTGCTGCCTATACGGCCTTAACTTTAGGAAAACCTTTTCCCCAATGGAAAATTGAACGTCACGGCGCTTGGGATTGGCATATTTAATCATCAGCTGCTGGGATCTATGTAAATTGTAACGGAGCTGCTGCAATATCTTGTCTCTGTCTTGCAAATGTTGAGAGAGAGCTTCAACCCTTGTTTCACCCGGTAAGAACCTTTGAAGAGTAGGGGGAGGTCTGCCGTAAACCACTTCAAACGGAGTTTTTCGAATGGCTCCTTGGTAATTGGTATTATACCAGTATTCTGCCCAACTTAACCATTTTGCCCAAGACTTTGGTTGTTCGGAAGAAAAACAACGAAGATATGACTCAAG
>CATIWJ010358844.1:0-12621 GCA_949640765.1 Croton laevigatus | reverse complement strand
TTTTTGTTAAAAAGTTATTTTCAACATAAAAGGTCAAACAAGAAAATTGAAGAAATATCATTTTCTAGTAATGTATTTGTTGACAATTAGTTTACAATATATCAATGTTATAAAGTTTATAAAAATTTCAAAAAGCATTATGAATGTTTACTATTAGTGGTTCTGTCACCACCACTAGACCTATAACGTTATAAAATTTTAAAATTTCTTTGATAATATATTCTCTCTTCTTCAAAAAAATTTCAAAAACCTTTGTTGTGGACATGTTTATACGCCCACAATAAAATGTCTTTTTTATCTTTTATAAAAAGTGCCAATTCATTATTATTATTATTATTTAATGAAAACTAGTTATTAAATTGATAAAAACATTCAACCTTTATTTTGTAAAGTTTTTTCCTGGGATTAGAAAAAATTTGTTATTCCTAACTATTAGTCATAGTCTAACGCATTATTCTTGATATCTATAAGTTGGTCTAAACGCATTATTCTTGATGTCTACGAGTTGGATTGAGCAATTTGACCCTATCCATCCGATACCTGCTAAAATTCGATCTGCTTGGGGCTAATTTTACCAGATCTGTTGAGTAGCGGAAATAGATTTTAAAAATGGACCCAATGTGGCTTTTTAGGGGGTGAGGATGAGTTTTGTCCTATCCACTCCCTACCCGCCCACGTAAAGATATTGTTATAATCCTATGTTTGCATTTTAATGCTGCGCTGTCTCCCCTTTGTATAATTTGCCTCAAATTCATATTTTACCTACTATTTTTTAACAATAAGCAAATTATTATTTTATTGTATATTTTACATTTTTCAACGTTAAAAAAATTATCAAACGTGCTCTTTTTGCAAGTAATATAAATTCTTGTTGAATTATGATACTGATATTGTCAAATTATTCTAAAATAAATAAGTGATCAACTACTACATCCGTTCCAAAATTATTGAGACTTTTACTATTTATCCTTATTTTTCCTATAATTTTCTTTCTATTATATCTTAAAAACTAATCAGCTCACATTCACTCATTATAAAAGTGGACCCCACATGCACTAAAAATAAATTATATCTACTACAAGACAAATTGCAAAATCATCCTAATTTAACCAAAAATACCAAAAGTCTCGCTTATTTAAAAAAAAGGGCTATTTGCCATAAAGTCTCATTTTGTTAAGAATGGAGTAGTATTTGATTTTTCTATTTGGGTAAGTTTTCAAGCTAAAAGTTTGGTTAAAAAAAGATATAATCAGGCAAAAAGGCAGTATAAAATCAAACTACAAATGGAAGTTCTTAAAATTTTCAAACTAAAATGAACTTTCTGTTTGTAAATCTACTCTGTCATGTTTAGAAGACAAAAAAAAAAAAAAAATGGATTTGAATTTTAAATTAGTTATTTCAAGAGCATTATATTCATTTGTAACTGAATTAGATTAGGAATTCATTTACAAATGAATTCTAAAACTCAAATTCATTCTTGTCAAAGTTGGGGTAAACGTATTCTAATTCACTTTTCCTCCATTCATAAACAAACCAATCAGAAAACTAAAGTTTTAGTAAATACAGATATGATCCAACTCTATTCCATTGCTTGAATGAAGGTAAAGGAATAAAAAAATAAATGAAATTTTAACAACCATTGCTAGTAAAAATCATAAATGAACTGTATTCAGCATATTAGAAATCAAATGAGAAGAATAGAACTGCTTTTATTGTGTTAAAATGGCTAGTACTATATGAGGAGCACATTCGCCCTATGTAATGGATAGAACCAAGGCAGCAGAAAAGTAAATTAAGAACAAATAATCTTCGGGCTAGAATGATGTACCTCCCTAACCAAGATCATGGGTACAAACCATGGTATTATCATTTGTTGGATTTAATTTGTAATTTGTGGTTTAGTTGTTATGTGTAATTGATTATAATTGTAAATGAGCTTTCAATTTGTTAGTGTGTGAACCTCAGTTTAAAAAAAAAAGGGTAATTTAAGAATCTCATAAAACGTTGGGATAAGATAGAGATAAAGAGTCGTATAGAAATAAATTTCCGTATCAGAAAATTTGCGTATCCGTGACCTACATATGTACCCACACCCGTACCTGAGTCAAGGTAAAATATATAGGTATAAAGTAAATATAATAATGCCTTATCTAGACAAAGAGAAAAGGGGGCCTGTGTAATAGAAATAAAAAATGCAAAAGAAAAATTAAAAATAAACAAAGACACAAGCATGCTTCTTCAGTTAAGAAAACAAAGGAACAACAGCAAGAGATTGTCCACAGAAAAACCACATATGTAACACCCCTTAACCCGACTATTTACAGCCAAAGCAAGAAGTGTCACATTACATATTACATGTCATATTCTATCTAAGTTATAAAATAATGGTACTTTTTTTCCCCTTCTATACAAGTTCTACTATTCTAACTTTGCTCGTGCTGATTCACGTTCACAGTATATGCCAACTAAGTTCTTCAGGCCACAAGCTATTTGACAATCCTGTTTCTTTCAATCTTTTGGAGATCTACAAGTTCAGAATCAACCAAATTTGCTGAGCGATTACGCCCAGTGGATACTTTAACTAATATAAAGCGTAAATAATTTAAATGATCATGCATAATTTAAAACAATATTTAAATACTGTAAATCATATAGTAAAATAAATTGCACAATTTAAAATCTTAGTTGGTTAGCTCTATTAAGCACTTAGGTGAACACAAGGATAAAGTTACTATCTGTATTTCCATATGGCATTGTATTTACCACGCATAATCCGAATTCTATTTTTCAAATTAATCAGCCGTATTCAAAATTCAATCAAAATCATAATCTGTTTGGTGATACGACTGACTCAGTCTGTAACACCTTTAGATCTATTTCTTTATTCAATCTGTTCAAAAATTACCAGTACTGCTAAGTATATGATGCATCATACCATTATCTCACTAGTTCAACTATCTTAAGTAGAGCAATAAAATAATTACTTTGTCATTTCCATATTTATCAAATTTCTGTATCAAATATCATTTAAATTTCCATTTCATAAATCAACACATATTTAGCAAAAATATAATTATCTTAAATCATTATTTTTTTCTCAAAAATATAATCATAATAAATTTTTAACATATTTATATTTATCCAAATATACTTACTCAAATATACTGTATTTTTCTTTTGAAAATAAATTTATCTTAAATAAATATGGTATTTTTATCAATACATCTATAATAATATTTCACAACTTATTCATCAGGTATTTTTCAACAATTTTATCAAATACTATTTTTCTTAAATTTAATATTTATTTCATAATATTATTTGAAAAATGATTTATACAAATTCTATCAAACATAATTTACTTAAATCATAAATATTCTTGTTTTCATTTCTTTATCAAATTATTTAAAAATTTACTTTATAGTAATTTTTGAAATTATACTTTCTCAAATATCTAATAAATATTATTTTCTCAAAGTAATCAAATAAATATATAATAAATTTTCCAAAATATCTAATAAATACTATTTTCTCAAAATAGTCAATTTAATGATATAATAATTTTTCTCAAACTATCTTAACTCTCTTTATATATATACTTTACTTATTTTCCTTATAATATAATATATTTTCCTTATAGAATAATAATTTATTAAAAATATTACTTTAATCAAAATTACTAAGTAGCTTGATTTACCAATTATAAAATTTATAAACATTATTTTTAACTTAAAGTTTTTTAAGATAATTATTTTCTAAGTATATATTTCTGATATAAAAATTTCTTTATGTAAAATAATATATTTTTCTATCAAAATATTACTTATTACCAAATATTATTAATAACTTGATTAATTAAATAATAAACTCTTATTACTTTTCCAAATACCTTTCCTAAATAAAATAAATCTTTTAAATAATAATAAAAATAATATCAAAAGAAATAATAACAATAATAATGATAATATTAGTAAAAATATCAATAATATTAGTAGTAGTAAAAATGATAATAATAATAATAATAATAATAATAATAATAATAATAATAGTGATATATATATATATATATATATATATATATATATATTAACAACAACAATAATAATAATAATAATAGTAGTAGTAATAGTAGTAATTAAATATATCATATATAACAATAATTAAAAATTTTTAATTACACATGTATTATTTAACAACCATAAGAATATTCAAAATTCTTAATTTTTTTCTTTTATTATCAAGATCACAATCTCAAATAATTCATATTCAATAAATATTCATTCAACTCAAATAATTTCAGTAAATCATTTAATGTAAATAAATAAAAACATGAATAAAATAGAATTTAACTTTACATTAATTAAAGTATCAAACCTGCCTCCTTTATTACGATCTCTATCTCCTAATTCCTCGGACTGTCTTTTTGTCCTATCATTGTCCATATTCAATAATTATAAGGTATTATCCAATTATGTCCATAAAATAGTTCATAGGATTATTTTTAATTAGATCTATTAAATTTATATTTAATTTTAATTGTACAAATATTTAATAAATATTCCATAAGTGTTAATTACCAAATTTTTGTCATATAATTAAATTGAACTCATTTTATAGTTGTTTCATATCCAATATTGTTATCAAATTAATTTAATTAAGTCCTTATAATTTTTAATCTTAATATTAATTAAGATTTTTCACTAATTAATTCATAAAATATTTGTCTTATAATTTTTATCTCAAAAATCAGTTTCTAATATTTTTTTTAGTCATAATAAATTTAATCTGGGCTATTAATTAATTTATTAACACCCCAAAATTATTTAATTTCAAAAATAAAGTTAGTTTATTAATTTATTAACTGATTGGACTGAAATGAAGAGTTAAATTAAGTTTGAGGGTCGATATCTAAGAGAAACAGTAGGCGGAGAGGTAAAATTGATAGCGGCTGGAAACTTGAAGGACCACATCGAAACTTTCCGCCCAGGCGCCCTCCCAGACGACGTTCCGCAACCCTCCGAACGACGCCTTCCTCGCCCGCACGCCTCGCCAAACGGCACGCTCCAGCACGCCGGATGACAGGGCTCTGGGTGACTGGCTGGCAGATTTGGCAATTCGGAATTATTTTGTGTTTTCTCTCAATTTTTGATGTCTACCCAAAATTTTAGACACTCTAATGACTCTTTAGAAGTTAAGGGTCATTTTATAGACCAGATTACATTATTAATTTTTGTAATTTAGCTTTTAGTTATTTTAATTACTATTTACTTTTTGACAAATTCACTAAATATAAAATGAACTTTCATTTTCTTATCTCTCACTTGCTAACCATTGTTTTCATCAATAATTCTACTTCAATTATGGTAGTAGATTTAAATTTTACTTGCATTAAAATTTAATTTATATTTTACTTTTAATCCATTTTTATCTATATTTTTCATTTAATTGTAAACTCTTCAAATTATGTCTTTAATATTTGATAAAAATGTCACAAATATTTATTTAAGTTTGTCTCTAAAGAAATCTGAATTTTAATTGTAATTTTGACACTTAATTTATTTGATTTTACTTAATTTTTACTTAATTTCCAAATTAAATTAAATTGGTTTATCTTTGTTTACAAGAGTTTACAATTGCCTAAGGATTTATTAAGGGTCTACCACATTTTTATTATATTTATACTTAATTTTATATTTTACTATTTAACCTCGGTAAATTTTAAATTTACTGTTTTACTCTATTTTACCCAGTGTGGTAAAAATTAACCGATTTCCAAAATATAGCAAATTTATACTTAAAATACTCATTACGAAATCTAGATTACAAATTTAAATATTTTAAGACTTAATTCCAAACTTATAATTTTTCAAGGGTCAAAATGACCAAAATACCTTTGGAGTTGAAAAATACAATATTATACTTAAAATACTCGTTTATTCGATCTAATTATTATTTAGACGTTTAATTTAATAAATCTCTTTAAAATAATTCATTATTAGAATTTAATATAATTTATTTTTTATTTAGTCTAATTTTATTGGTAATTTATAATTTGATCATTTTTCTTATTTATGGTAACCAAGAATAATTATTTTTGGTCTGTTACAACATATACCAAAAGAAACATAGCTCGTTTATTTTCAACCAGTCATTTATGCACTCTGAATGGTAGGAATGTTTGCAAGAAAGCACAGTCAGGGTATCGCCATCATCATAATCTAGACGACATATGACGCAGCTGAAACCCGAGCACAAATATTTAAGTATCATGTAAATAGTAACCGCTCGCTATTTAGATAAGAAAAAGAATTTGCACTCACGAATCGTTGGTTCCATTCTGATTGTTTCCTGCCTTGTAGTTTACTGAGGGCAAGGAGGCAATTGTATCTGCTGAAAGCCCCCTACTCAGTTTTACAATTATAAACTTGAGAAATTGAATTGATTTCAAAAAATATTAATATTATCTAAAAAGTTTTTGAATTTTTTATTCTTCTTCCTTTTACGCATTAGAGAGAAGATAATAAAAATCTAAATATTTTTGAATATTTCTTTTCTTCTTCTTATTAAACGATAATAAAAATCTAATTGAAGAATAAAATAAAAGATATATGCAACAAAAATCATCAGATAGAAAAATCTTAATAAGAAGACATTTTGGCTATAATATTGATATGACTAATTGGAAAAGAAAAGCACAGTGCTTTTTGAAAAAAATGTACAAACTTTTTTATGAGTGATTGTTCAATGAGTAAATTATATATTAGAAAATAATAAGTTTGGAAAAAGGAAGGAAGCAATTAAAAAAATGAAAGGAATTATTATTATTTTTTAAAACAGTAGATGGAAAGACTTTCCTACACTAGATAATGACTCATTATATTTTAAGTTAGATTAATTTATTTTTATTTTTATTTTCAATTTTACTAAAAGCACTAAATTGTTTATTTTTAACATTTATTGCTAATTGGTATAAAAAATTATTATAAAATTAAAAATATATGAAATATAATTTTTAATTTGCATATACATTGTCTATCCTGTAACATAAATAGAAATATATTTATGAATACTACATTCAATTTATACCACCATAATCCAACATTCCAATATGTATTGAATAAATGTTATATTAACATAAATTAAATGTTAAAAACAAAAGGCCTAAGCAAGTTCTTAAAATAAAGCAAAAAAAAAAAAAACTACCTAAATTAAGATCCTGCCTTAGCAGCAAGCTCGTGAGAACATGTAACAGTTTCAATATTGGGTATGCTAACTAGTCTAGAAAGAGATGTCATGCCACCTCCGGGAGGCTTACCAAAAGCCAATGAACTAAAAGAATCTAATGAAATTGTAGTAGCGGATGAAGATGAAGGTAGCCCTGACACTGCTCCAAAACCAAAAGATGGTTTGTTTTCCTCCTTTACCATGTGATACGAACCATGGACTCCATAGTATGGAGCATGAAGTCGGGGAACGAAGTGTGGGGTTGGGCTTCAGGGAGTCCTTGCAAGACTACAAGCAATATCTTATTGAAGACATGTTCTTTGGGCCTAATTGTAATAATTAACTTTATTTATGGTTTAGTTTATTAGGCTTTACCATTTAAGACATGTTGTTTTGCACTATTTTTGTATGGGTTAACAAACGCATTTCATATAGGGTTTAGTACGTTGCTTATAACACACTATAAAACCATCATTTACCTTGTAAGAAAGGATCTTTGGTAAAATAATATATGAGAATTTCATTTTTTTTAAAAGAGAGGTATGATAGTGATGCGGGTGAGGAAACGGAATTGGATTTCTTAGAAAAAAATGGATCACAAGATGCCATAATTGCATCGTCGCAATTGGTCAAAGTTTGAGGTGTGCAATTTAGGCAATTTCTCGGCCCAATTTAATTGGAAACAAACCAATGATCAATACACATTCGCTTTGCTCATTAGCCAAATTCCATCGTTTGGGCCTCCAAAATGTTGATTTTTAATTTACGTGTAATTTTTATTATTTCGTTTTTATTTTTCCTTTTTCATATATCAGGGTTTCGATATTTTTGATATTTATATGTAAGTTTAAAATATTGGAGAGGCAGTTTTCGATGTTTTGAGATAATTTTATTATTTTTCCAAATTTTAGTATTCAATTGAATCACGAACTTTTGGATGCATAATTTCTAGTATTCATTTGGAATCAATAGATTTTAAAAGCTATTTGCTAAAACTAATCTCGATTAATCAATAGTTTATAGATATGTCTTGTTACTTGATACTTCCGCTACGTCAAATAGACTTCTTGATTACTTGAAAGAATTGATTTGCAACAAGAAGTTTGGGATTCAGGTCAAATGCATGTTGTTCAGTTTTGATCGAGTAAATTGAATAAAAAGTGGTTTCAAAAACTCTAGTTTTCTTAGAGGATTTTGTATCAACTTGATATCAGAGTTTTGACTTAATTCTATTAAACTCGTACTTATCTTTATTTGCTTTCTTATTCATTTACTATAAAAATAATCTTCCTTTGATGTTCATGTTATGTTTTTCTTCTTGTTAGATTTTTTTTTTCTTGTCCATTCATGTATTGTGGTTTGAAAAAAAATAAAAAAGAAAGAAAAGAAAAATAATTAAAGACATTTTAATTTTATACGTCATGGAAATTCTCCAAGTTTATGGTAATTTCTGCTCACTTCCTCCACCTTTCTCGAGAGTCATGAAAATTTACCACAGGGTGTTAGTAATAATTTCTGCTCAGTTTTACAAATTTTTCACGGGTCGTGGAAATTGTCCACAGGTGTCGTGGAAATATCTGCCTCGTTTCACTATATTTCTCATGGATCGTGGAAATTTTGCATAGATATTACGGAAATTTTTGCTTAGTCTCATCAGTCTTGTCATGGGTCATGGAAAATTTCCACATGCGTAGTGGAAATTTCTGTCTAGTTTTGCCATTTTTCCAAAGGTCGTGGAAATTCTGCACAATGTTGTAGAAATTTCTATTTCCTTTATCTTTTTTTGCACATGGTGTAAAATTTTCCAAAGGTGGTCGTGAACTTTAGATCACAATCATGAAGAAGATGAGAAAGAAATACTTCAAAATATATTGCATTGCAGGCCAAAAGCATTTTCAGGCTCTCAAAGTATACCTCATTTTCACATAAGGCCTCTCGGCGCAGTAATAGCAATATTAAGCCCCTAAACTATCTGCGTGAATTACACGAAGCCCTTATTTGACAGAGTTAAAAACGCGTGTAATTCAAACAAACAGTGAGCGCGTGAAGGACTTCGTAATGTATTTCGAAGCCCTCAAACTTTACCAATTTTTCACATAAGGCCCCTCGGTGAAGTAATAGCAATATTAAATCCCTAAACTTACAAAAATTATACACGGACCCTTTATTTAACAGATCTAATAGCGCATGTACAACAAACTAATGGGAGGCGCGTTAATGGATGTGCAAGCTACAAAACGATGTCGTTTTGAAAGGGATTACGGAAAAAAAAATTATTTCTTCCATCCTTCTAAACATAGTCGTTTTACTTCTTCATCATCATCACCACACGACCACCATCACCATCACTTTCTACCTCTCATCATCATCATCATCATCATCATTATCATCATCATCACCTCACCATCATCACGATGGTGGTTGGAATATCAAAGCAAATTAGCAAAGAACTTGCTAGTTTTCAATTGAAAATTAACTGAATAGCTAGAAAAATAGAAAACGCAAACTGATTTCTTGCCAGTACTCTAGTATGATTTCTTGCCCGCGGCTTAAAAAGCTTAAAAACCTTAGCGGCGGCAGGGCAGGGGTGGGGCTGACTGGAAGACCTCTAGCACGAACCAGGTTTAGTTACGTCCCTAAGGAGCAATGCACATTATTATTATTATTATTATTATTATTATTATTATTATTATCACTACAAGAAAATAAAAAAATACCAACCAATTTAAGCGGTTGGTATTTAACAACCGATTTCCAACCGAATATTTTCGGTTGGTAAATAGCAACCGATTTGTAACCGAATAGCGATAGTCATTTCGTAAAATGAAATAGATATAGTACCGACCGATTTACAACCGATTTGCAACCGAAAATTTACGACCATTTAGCAACCGATAAAATTTCGGTTGTTAAAACCGGCGCCAATTGTTCGCGCCTTGCTTACTAACCGTTTAACAACCGATAATATTCGGTTGGAAAAATGCTTTCAGTACTAGCACTAGATTACCAACCGTTTAACAACCAATTATATTCGGTTGGTAAAATAAGTTTTTTTTTTACCAATAATAAAAGGTAAAATAAGTTCAGAACCCTAAAAAATTAAATGTCCTTCTTTTCATTTCATTTCATTTCGCGCCCGCCCTCCCCCTTTTTCACTTCAGCCATTCTCTCCCTTCACCACCTGCGTTCACCCTTCACCGTCTCCGCCACTCTCCACCTTCACCGCCTCCGCCGCTCTTACCCTTCCACCTCTCTTCCTCTTTCTCCTCTGTCATTTCCCTGTTTATCCAACACAAATCGTGTTTCCCCCGTCCTTCGAACAAATCCCACGCAGAAAGTAGAGCAAACCAAAACCACCACCACGAGCCGCTGCTTCCTCCATTCGACGTTCACCACCGCTGCTTCCTCCGTTCAATTGCAATCCCAAAACGTGTTCTGTTTTTCTTGTTTTGCATTTCAATTTGCTTCTACCTGTGAAGGTATGTCTTCTCTATTCTTTTTTTTTTTTTAGTTTTTGTTATTTGATTATCATCTTTGACTGTATTAGGGTTTTGTAGCATTGATTTAATTCAATTGCAGTGGAATTTCTAAGGTTTTTGGGGTTTTTGTTTGATTCGGAATTTTTTTTCTGTTGTTTCTTTTTTTGTTTTACTTGATTGCTTTTAAATTGAAGGAAAAATGATTGTACAATCTGGAAAATATTAGGGCTACTTTTATTCATTTATTTTTCTTGCTGTTTGTTTGCTTAGAAGTTGAAATTTTCCCCCTAAAAAGAAATAAAAGTATGTAAACTCGATCGATTGAGTAGAAATCTATTAATGTAGCATTTGGTAGTTTTAGGAGTTGGATTTTTGGTTGGTAGTTTTGTAGCACTGCTGCCTCTTTACGTTTATTGTCCTCTGCCTCTTCTCTATATTTTACCAACTTGCGATTACTTTTTGCCAAAGCAGAAGGCAAACTCTAGGAGGAAGTTTTGTTTAGTCCTACTGTCCTCTAGGAGGAAGTTCTGTTTAGTCCTACTCTCGTGAAGTTGTCAGCGCCGTCAGTTCAGGTAAGTGAATTTGATTTTTATTTTTTTCTGAATCAAACACATGGTTCCGATTTTGGTTTTTGTTGTTGTTGGTTTTTTTTTTTTTTTTGTGGTGGGTGAATTTGCTTGGTAATATATATTTCAATTAGAATTTCATTTCTTTAGTGATGGTGGTGGTATAGCGAGTCATTATACTTTATTTTGCCATTTGCAATACGAAACTAGCTGAATGAGTCAAAGAAGATAAAATTCATTTGATCACATTTCAAAAGCACAGGTGAGAATTTCGGTAGCATTTTTATGGTGTTAGAGTCACTGTCAGGGTTTGGGTTTTATTTAACTATCACTTACATGTGGCACCAAATTATCCACATTGCTAGCATTTTATTTGGATCCCTATGTATTCTTGATTTTTCTTAGTTATTCACTTCTTGCTAGCAGTGTTATTGGGATAAAGAACTGGGATTTGTTGATTCTAGAATTATTTTTGCATTTGCCGCTACTTAATAAACAACTATTTAATGAACCATGAAATAGCTAAACGACAAGGTTATCTTTTAGTTGACATAAAGAGGACTTTATTGCTGATATAAATAACCACTAATGCAAAAATATGTTGTAAATTTCAATGATTTCCAGGCATTTACCTTCTAATAACTACCTGGTTTTTTTTTATTTGTTGTGTGCTTCATGCTTTAATGTAAAAATATGTTGTAAGTTTCAGTGATTTCCAGGTTGTTACCTTTTAATAACTAACTGTTTTTTTATTTGCTGTGTGCTTCATGTACAAATGTAAAAATATGTTGTAAATTTCAGTGATTTCCATGCTGTTACCTTCTAATAACTACCTGGTTTTTTTAATTGCTGGGTGCTTCATGTACTAATGTAAAAATATGTTGTAAATTTCAGTGATTTCCAGGCTCTTACTAACCGATTACCAACTAAATACAGTAGCTGCGTCTGGAGATGGAGCAAGGAGCAACAATTAAAGCTTGGACAAGAGTAATGAGCGCCCTTAGGTAAAAATCTAATCACTCTTCTTCCTTTTAGCTGCTACTTCTTGATGATTCTGATTTTGATTTCGAAACCCTAGAACTCAAATTTTCTTGAACAGAAATCAGAATTTCAAAATGAAAATCAAATTTCGGGAAGGAACACATTTGAATAGAAAGGTTACAATAGGTATTTATGCCTCTAATTAGTTTAGGGGTTGCAGAGTGCAGGATATTATCAACTGTCTCATGTCGTTCAGTTTTTAACTAATTGATTTGTAAATATAGGGCAAAATGTTTCTGCCTATACTATAGTAAAGCATGTTAGTATCATCTGCTCAACAGCAATAAACTTCTGGCCTCATTGTACAACTT
>CATIWJ010358822.1:0-27012 GCA_949640765.1 Croton laevigatus | reverse complement strand
TAACACCTAACAGCGTGGCATGGCCTATTGCTTTTATTATAATCTTTAAATTTCCTCGCAAACTAGATCAAAATTGTGTTGGACAACATAAATCACTACCTAAAATTTACTTAATTTCAATAAATACAATGAACATGCAGACCAGATGGCAAAATCAATCTAAATCAATTATATGTTAATCAAATTCAAAATTTTTTATTCTTAATCTAATATAAATTAGGCAACCAGCATGGCGGTGTGAATAAGGGTTTGTGGCTATTGGAAACAGAAGTGCTCGAAGGTAATTTCTGCATTAAATTTTTTTGCAGCAGGAGTCAAAATAAGTATGTGTAATTAGGAGGTGGTTGCTTGACCAACTCTATTAAAGACTAAATCAAATGTATTAGATGATTCTTCAGAGTGCGTCTTTTTCAAGTCAGCAACTCTATTCCAGTATTTCTTAATTTGATTGTTTGATCTATGCAGGCCCGGTCCTGAGATTTTAGGGGCCCTATATGATTTATAAATTTGGGGCCCTCTAACTAAAATTCGTTCAAACTTCTAACTTCAAAAAACGATTATAAAATAATTATAAACGATTATAAACTGATTATAAATTGATTATAATGATTATAAACTGATTATATATAGTCTTTCTTTTTTTTTTTGGCCCTCTAAATCTTGGAGCCATGTAATATAACTCACTTTGCACACCCTTCAAGCCATGACTGGATCTGTGAGGCGGCCATTGTAGCCCTTCTAAAACGAGAAATTTAAATTTGAAAGAATTAAGAAATTAATAATTAGAAAAAAAAATTACTTATTTAAATATAATATACCTCTTATCAAATTTAGACTGAAAAATTCATAATAATGGCTTCTTCTTCAGGTGTAAATTAATCAGGACACAAATGATTAATGCACCTAACTCTACGTGTATTAGGAGATTTAGACAATTCTTTTATAATAAAAAAATAAGTAAATATAATAAATTATGACTAACGCCATTTTAAAAATTTATTTAGGTCTTCCAAATCACAATCATTATCATTTTGCTAGTAGGTGGTAACTACTTTTCCTGGTACATTTTTCTACTTCCCTTTGTTGTGGATGGATATTTTTCTTTATTAAGAAAACACCATAATTTTAATTACTGTAAATCAAGAACAAGAGAGTGTTCTTGACGACCGGACAAAGAACGAGTATTTGTTGCAAGGAAATGAGCAACTACGTTCGTTGTTCTATGCACAAAAGCCACATGACTAATGGGAATTTTTCTAAGAAAATCCCTACAAGCAGATACCACAAATGTGAAAATAAGAAGACTCACTTGAAAAACCAATGATAACTTTAACCAAGAGCAGTAGGTTGAACTTTAGATGTAGGGCTTAGTTTTAAATTTATTTTGACCCATGATATGTCACGTTTACATTTCCACACACACATACATACATATATATATATATATATGAATTCTGTATACCATGCAAAACCGTAATTAAAATGAATCCTTATAATAGTAAGTCCTAAATTGCCTCCTTAGTTCGATAACCATTAAGCTTTGATAGTCGAAGCGTGGGCTAGCCAAAATTAGGTGCCTTAGATTGTCTTTGTAAGGTGAGATTTGAGATAAATGTTATGCTCAATGTTCGAACGTAAGTTTAACTTAACGTGGCTAATGAGACTATCCCGACCCTAAGCAAATAATGAGATAATGCCTAACATTCGATGTTAATCTCTTTTATCCAAGAGTGATATGTAATATAATTGGAAGGAGTTTCTACCTAAATAACTAAGTCTTAGATGTACAAACTTAGCTTGATTAGGACGAAGTAAAATACAGGTGTTGACCCACAATAACATTAACGTAAATTATTTCTAGGGATATTAGTTTGAAATTATGGGATTATTAAACCAAAATTCTTATAAATCTTGCAAATTTTTCTTTATAGTTCTAATAGCATAAAACAATTCAAACATGTTTTCTCTAAAGTCTGTTCTTGAGAAGGACAAACTTAATAAGACTAACTTTATTGACTGCTCTCAAAATCTAATAATCATTCTTAGATGAGAGAAGAAATTAGAGGTCTTAGACCATCTCTTATTTCTTGAACCGGCTAGGAACACCACTGCTCCTATTAGAAAGGCATTCGAGAGAAGGAGAAAGGGCTCGAATGATGTAACTTGTCTCATGTTAGTGACCTTGAAACCCGAGTTACAAAAGCAGTTCGTAGATAGTGAAGCCTATAAGATCTGGGCCAGCCTTAATGAAATGTTCTAGGCTCAAGCCCAACACGAACAGCATGCGACTACCAATGTTTTAGTCTCTTGTAAAATGGCGGATGGGACTCTAATAAGTTCCCATGTGCTCAAGATGAAAGGGTATATCGATACTCTTGAGAGGCTTGGCATAACTATCCCCAAGGACTTAACAATTAATCTTATCTTGGGATTTCTTCTAGATAATTTCAATTCTTTTGTATTGAATTATATTATGAACGCAATGGACAAGTCTATTATTGAGCTGCACTACATGTTTAAGGATGCCGAACAGAACTTTAAGAAGACTGAATCCATTCTTATGGTTTAAAAGGAAAAGGGAAAGGGAAATGGTGGAATTAGGAAGAAAAAGGGCAAGAAAAAAAAATCCAAGGATAAGGTTGGACCTAAGTCCAAAGGCAAAGAACCCAAGGAGCCCAATCCCAAACCGCAGAAGAAGGGCATGTTTCCACTACAACAAACCAGGGCATTGGAAGAGAAACTTCCCACTCTGCTTGGAAGAACTAAAGAAAGGAGGTTCGACTTCCAATACTTTAGGTATTTTTGTTATAGAAATCAATCTTTTTATTTCAACATCTTAGGTATTAGATACTGGATGTGGTTTGCATATTTGTTCAAATGTGCAGGGGCTCAAAAATAGAAGGACCTTGATGGAAGGTGAAGTTGACCTAAGAGTTGGGAACGGATATAGAGTTATAGCCTTAAATATAGGCGAATTTCCTTTGACTTTAGCTAGTGGACTTGAAATTATTTTAAAGAATTGTTATCATGTTCCAACTATGAGTATGAACATTATTTCTATTTCTAGTTTAAACACTAATAGATTTAAATTCATTATTGAGAATAGTATAATTACTATTTATCATAAAGGTTTATTCTATGGTAATGGTTTCTTTAATAATGGCATTTATGTTCTAGACTTAGAAAACAAGTCTATCTATAACATTGATACAAAAAGGGTTAAAACAAACGAGTTAAACCCTACATATTTCTTGCATTGTTGTTTGGGACATGTAAATGAGAAACGCATATCAAGACTCTATAAAGATAGAATTTTTGGATCATTTAATTTCAAATCATTTAATATATGTGAATCTTATATGAGTGGCAAAATGACTAAAAGTCCTTTTGACTTGTTGCTGACCTAAGTGTAAGACATCTCAATGAAACAAGCAAGACAGAGATATCTAAGTTTAACACTCAATTTTTCATAAATAAAACTAAACTGAAATTGAAAATTTGATCTGCTGCTGACCTATTTTTTTCAATTGTGATTCTTACGGAAATTGATCGCTTTGAACAAGACTTAACCAACGATAGAAAGGAGCAAAATGAAGGCTAGTAGGTTTCGGTGATTTTGACTTGTTACTGACATAGTTCATTTCAATTATAAACCCTAGTATTCCAATCGAAAAATTAGAAAGTTAGTGAGGAAGCTAGTGGTCTACTTGATGGTTTAAGAAGTAGGGACTAAAGAAGGTAATAGGTGTTGTGGTGGACAATAAAGAAGCTTAGTGGTAGAGGTTTTGTTCGAAATGGACAATTAAAGAGCCTAGTGGTGAATCGAATGAAAATGGGTGAATGGTTGTTGGGTGGAGAAGATAGGTGCAGTACGTCTCATTATACCATCTTAACTATTTTGGCGCGAATGAGCTCTAACAGAAAGGATAAGATGGTAGTCAAGGACGACGCCTGGGTTTGAACTAGTGGAGGGCAGTTGGCAGATTGAATTGACTGGTGGAGCTAATGAAAAGGGGAATTCTGATCAGTGGAGTTGCTAGGGTTTTTTTATTGGTTATTGAAAATAAAAGTGGAAACTGGTGGTGCTAAGGTTTGAATCGAGCAGTGACTGATTGGTTTCAGTTGGTGGTGGATAGTGTGTTTTCGAAATAGATTAAATCAGAACGAAGCAGAGATGGTAATTTCAGCTTGGATTGAAGCTTAAATCAGGTAATTTCGATTTTGGTGGGTCATAATTTTGAACAAAACAGAAGGGTTAGGCTTAGGTTTGTTCGGTTAAGGGTGAACGAAAATGCGGTGAAGGGTGATTTCGTTCGATGAAGCTTTGATCATGAAAAATAATATGAAGCAGAATTGAAAAAGACGGTGAACGATTGAATGAAGAAAGAGATTGATGGGGAATATGGATTCTGTTAGCGAGGAAGTTGGTGATTCTAGTCGGGACAAATCACAAATGGTGGTTTCAGGTTGATGGAAGCTGATCGGTGGATGGATTACAATGGTCGTGGCTTCTGGTGAAGTAGAATGAATAAGAGGGTATGAACTTTTACCCTATCTGTAAAACATAAAAAAAATAAATTAGGGTAATTACTTTTATTTGGTTAAATATTAAAATATAAGTTAAAAAAATGAAAATTTAACCTGCAGACTAAACCCATGTGACCAAATTTTAAATTAAAAACTAAACCCACTCTTTTAGCACCCATATTTTCAAAGATGTCCTTATCTTCTTCTACCTTCCGTGTTTACCTCAACCTTTCAGGGAAAAGGAGGTGGTATGATGAATTGTTGGAGCTGCTGCTTTTCAGCTTGCTTGGGATGCTCACTCTGCCGAATTTCCACTTCTTCTTCAATTTTCTTCCTCGATACGTTGCTGCCTTTCCTCATGGCTAGTATTTCTGGCTTCTTACCACTATATAAAATGATGGCATTTGTATTTTCTCTGGGATTGACAATGGTTTAAGAGGGAAGTCTCTTTTGCGACTCCAATTTGCTCAAAGAAAAAGCTAGTTGGCTGATTTGAGTTTCCATATTCAGTATGATCTTCCTTGTCTCCTGCAAAAGAACTCCTTGTCTCCTATTGAAGATCTAACAAGGTCTTGGCCGTTTGTTGCTGAAATTACTGCTGAAGTGTAGCAAAGGATTTGACAACATCCTCTAAAGGCCCATTAGAACTAGAAGATTGTTATGGAGGTGATCTAGCTTGTTAAAAATTTTGTTGCTTATTTTCATAGCTGAAATTCAGATTATCTTTCCACCCATCATTGTAAGTATTTGAGAAATGATCATATGGTCTTTGCAGATGTCCTGAAAATCCTCCAACGGCACTAACTTGCTCTTCATTTTCTTACAAAATGGGATACACATCACTATAATGTTGATAAGGTGTGCACATCTCTTATGCTTTCGCACACGCATTATCCCTACAGTAAAATTTTAACACATAGAAGTTAATTGATCAATCCTATCCTCAACAGAAGAAGTATTTACCTAGTAAATTTTTCTTGAGAATTCTTTAGTTTAACCAAATTGTTGTGAATTAACAGCCATGGTTGATATGATTTCTCTTGCTTGAGCAGGAGTTTTGTTAATAAAAGCTCCTTCACTCACAGCATCAACCATCTTTCTCTTCATATCCACCATCCCTTCATAGAAATATTAGATCAAGAATTGTTCGAACATCCCATGTTGTGGACAGCCTGCACAAAGCCTCTTAAATCTCTCTTAATAGTCATAAATACTATCTCCAACTCTTTGTTTAATCCCACTTATCTCCCTATGAATAACTACAGCTTTAAAAGCAGAAAAATATTTGTCCAAAAATGCATGAACCATGCCTTGCCAAGTTGTTATAGAACCAGGTGATAGGCTGAGCAACCACTCTTTAGCAGCATCCTTCAACGAAAATGGGAAGGCTCTCAACTTGATTTGCTCTTCCATCATCTCATACTTGAACACACTTCATGAAACTCTTTTAAGTGATTGTGTGGGTTCTCATTCTTCAATCAATGAAAAGTAGGAATTTGGTGTATCAAACTCAATTTCAACTTAAATGGTACCTCCAAATTTGGGTATGTAATTAAAAGAGATTGTTGCTCTATAGGGGCTGCCTGTAGCTCTCTAATTGTGCGATCATCTGCTATCTCTTCCTCTTTAAACTAAGAAACAAATTCAGTTGAAAATTCAACCAAATCAGTAGCTATTCTTTTTTGAATTAAGTGTAAAGGTAGATTCTACTTTTTTCCATTCTCTGGCCTCTTTCCTCAATGTTCGGGCTGTTTTCTCAATTTGCAGATTAAATGCCAATTGTAAATTTTCAAACATGGTCATCCAAGGAAACAACTAACAATAAAGTAAGCTAATTCCCGGTAATGGATTTGATAAGTGGCGAAACCACCAAAAATAAAAACCTGTTTTTCCTAACAAAAAAAAAAAAAAATTTACAAATAGTGTAACATCTCTTAACTTAACTATTTCTTGCAAAGCTAACTGTGCTACAACTGATGCTATATGATATACAGAATGTTAGATTAGAAAATTTTACTTCTTTTGCTCTAATGCTTTTTCTGATATTTGACTTCTTCTTCACAGTATATACCACTCTAAGTGCTTCAGTTGGGTCCGACATTACTTGACTATTCTGATTTTTTTGCGATTTCCTTAAATCTACAAGTTTAACAAACATTAAACTTGCTGAGCTACTAGCTCAGTAGATACTTCACTTTTATAAATGTAAATCCACATTATGTTATCTCAGATGAACAATTATAACATATAATGAACAACATGGCATCACAACAACATAGATTACTTATTCACAGTACATATCATATACTTGAAAATAATTAAAAAAGGGTAAAGTAATAAACATGTTTGTATGTTGAACTTATCGTGCGTTCCTCCTACATACCTTTGTCTCTGAATAAATTCCATCGCTGTCTATTCTAATAAATTGCAATTCAATTAATTTTTCCGTCTTTACTAATTTAATCCTTTAATATCTTTATTTTATTTTATTCTACTTCTATTTATATTTAGTCATTTGAATAACTAATTTAATTTTCATATCGATACCAAATTATTTCTTCAGATTTCAATATTACCTTCAAATGATTATTCATTCAATAATCTTGTAAATAACTTTTCCAAATAATTTCTAACTAATTATTTACAACACATTTCTAAGTAATTAATCCAATTTCTATTTATACTTTATTAATTCAATAACTAATCCAATTTCTATTTATATTTTATTATTCCTTTTTAATCAATATCATTTTAATTTAACATTTGAATCTATAATTTTACATAATGTTTATGTCTTTCATACATGCATGTAATATTATTCTATGTTAAATTTTACTTTAAAAATTAAAAATTAATATTAATATTCATTTCCTAACGCATACTATTTATTTCAAGCTTACTTATATAATATTAATATCCATGAAATATTAAACATCCTCTCAATTCTATTACTTTTTCAAATAAATAAATACTTTTTTTTTGTCTTTAATTACCCTCAAGAGGATTTGAATTTGGCACCTTTGGTCTTTGGTGACATTACCTCACCACCAAACCAACCCCTTGGGTTTCCAAATAAATAAATACTTAGTGCCAATAAATTAATTCAGGACATATTGGTAATTTATTTATTTAATATAGAATACTCTCATAATTAAATAATACCCATAACTAATTATTTTTTTAAAATAAATTCAATTTATGCTTAAATTTAATCTTGACTTGAGGATGTAAATGAAGTACTAAAATAAGTTTAGAGGCTTATCTGAAATTTTTCCAGAGTCTCTGTGAAAACGAAACATAACTTCTAGTGTTAAACTGTAATACTATCACAAATCAGGGGCCAGACGTGTATTTCTTCCTCCAAAATGCAGAACTCCACCGCATTTTACCTAAACGATAGGTCACTTTATATGTAAGCCAAATGACATGCTGAGCATAATTCACAAATGACATGCCCTTTTGCATCTTTAGTAACGCGCCTTAAAACATTGACTAAATGACAACATTTTGCCCATACATAAAATGACACCATTTCAGTCTTCTTCCTTACTTGATTATTTTTTAAACGGGTTTCACGACTTGTGGGTCACTCCACCGCCCGCTCTTAAATCCGGCCACAACAATTTATGAGTCATATACCATTTTTTCCTGTTATCATGTACTTTTGATTGGTACCCATATTTCGGTCATTTGCTCGCTAAAAACTATTGAAATTTCAACTCAAATATCAATCCAACTCATGGGTTCACCTCTCGACTGAATCGGACCTCAGCCTTCCGGCTGTTATTGACGACGGTTCTAGGCTCTAAACTTATTACCGGACTGAAACTAATTAACTGGTAATCTCTGTTGATCGTGATGGGGTATAAACAGTGATGAGGTAATTGGGTTTTCCTACGAGTATTTCTCTCTTTTTTCCTTTTTTTGATTTAATTTAATACAACCTTCAATTTGAATTCAGTCTGTTTTGTGCCTCCCTCTGTTTTCGGTTTTTCCCTTCTTCTCTGCTCTTATACGCACACTCTCTCTCTCTCTCTATTAAGCTGTTTGCTCACTTATCAAATTCTGGTTTTGATTTTTTTTCAATGTAGCTCTATTTTGGTTTGCTCAAAATTTTTCCATCTATCTGCTTATTCTCCTTCTTCTTCTTTTTCCTTTTCTTATTATTATCATCATCATCATCATCATCATCATCATCATCATTGTTATTTAAAAATATCTTCTCACACATTTACCTTTTTGTCTTTCAAATTAATTCTAGATCCCAATTTACTTCTCGCTCGTATTTTAATTTTATTTCACTTGTATTTAAATTCTAATTTTCACTTTACACACATTAATTTGCTAATATACTTTCTGTTCTAATTTATTATTTTAAGCTTTAATATTTGTCGGATTCCATTTTAAAAATGGTTCACTCTTCGACCACTCATCAAAAAATGTTAATTAAACATACTTCCTTATATTTTATGTCCTTATTTAACTTGTATTAAATAAAGTACTAGCTTATTTATTTCATTGTTTAAAATTCACTGCTGTCCATTTACAATTGTATCTCTCATTTTCTTTAAAAAAAACCTATTTATTTTTCTTTTGCAAAATATTTACTATTTTATTTCCTTTTTAGAACATGCCTACTCTTTATTTATAATGTGTTTACCATTATATTTTCTTATTCCTTTTTTTCTTCTAAATGTTTACTTAATGTTTACGATGTGTTTAACATTATTATAACTTATTTACTTTTCTTTTATAACACATATATTTCTTAAATTTGCTATTATCAATTCATTATTTCTTCCTCTTACTTTGGTTACTCTATATTTTCGATTTTCCAAATTTTAGGACGTAACAAATAAGGTGAGAAGGGGTCGAACCTAAAAAATTAGCCTTGTCTAAGGACAACCAGAACTGAAACAGTAAAACTGAAAATTAAAAGTAAGAACGAGGGAATTTTGAAATTGAATACGAAAAATGAAAACTCAACAGCAAATTAAATGAAATTCGAAATCAAATGGGAATAAACTCAGTCAATGGTAATTCGCTGTATGAAATTCACATGGATTGATCATTGACTCTAGGATAACTTTTTAATTCAATATTACAGACAAGTTATAGCCAAATGAAACATCCCCACCAACCAATCTTTCCTCATTATTAGATTATTAAGATACGATCTAATAATAATTTCTAATCGATAAACAACTCTAAGTACGATGAAAGATTTAATTTGCCAATCGCATTAAAAACTAGAAAGACATTGCCCTAACCAACAAAGACTACGAAAATTCATTTAAATTAGATTATGCCTTCACTTAATATAACTCAAAATTTTGGTCATAATCAAGTTATACCAATCGCCACTTATATCAATTCGACTAAATAATTATGGATTTAGCCTAATTGATTAGCTATGTAAATTTCTATTAATTGAGCAATGAGCTCTTTTTGATCAAATAACAGAAAAATACTAAGGATATATATTTTCAATAAACTACAGAAAAGATATAAATGCAATATAAAATTGAAGAATAAATTAAAGTGTATTAAGGTCTTACAATCATGAAAAACTTCAATCTTGAATTATCCTTCACTGAAAAGAAGAAGTTAGCCATGCATGGTTATGGAAAAACACTGGAAAAAGAAAACTGAAAAACGGAACTCCCCTGTGTGGTTACAAAATGCCTTCCTAAAGACCTAATTTTCACTTATATACTAATAAAAACTAGGGCTCACATTAATATAATAAAATTGGCCCATATATTAATGTTCAACTCCCCTTCCTGGACTGTTAATTAAGCCTAAAACATCAAATGAGATCGTGGGCCAGCGGCACAATTAACTTCAGCCCGGAAACAATACTCTATCCGTTAGTCTCTTGATAGCATCAAAAACATTCAAATAGCTTTTAGCTTCAACTTTAATGCTCTAAAGCTCTTCAACTTTGCTCCTTTAACTTCTTTTTTTGCCAAATATAACAGTCCCTAACTCATATTTGGCATGACAAAAGTCAAATAAGCACAATATCAAAGACCAAAAGCACATTGTATTTAGAAGCTATCATAATAGCAAATTTTAAAAGTAAAACCAAGAATAGGATCACCGCCGATCAAAAATTCAATCCACGGTGATTCAAACAATCAATATTAAAGAACACTAAAGAGAAAAAGAGGAGGAGATAAAAGACAGTTAGGTTTTTATTAGCTGATACTGATTTTAATTTGTTAAAAAATTATTTTTTGTCTATTTTTTAAATTTAATTTAAAATATTTATTGGTAATGGTCTATTTTAACTTAATATGAAATATTGTCTTACTAATTTTAAAATTTTTTTGGAACCAAATATAACTTTTCATAAATTTATTATAAAAGTTTTTATTATTTAATTTGTCCTACAAATAATAGTATTATTATAAAAATTAAAAATAAATTAAATTTAAATATAAAATTTTATTTGAATCCATATATATAAATTTTTTAGAATATATTATAAAGAAAAATTATTTGATAACAGTGATTTTACATATAAAGTATAATCCATTACAAATTATTTAAGTTACAAAATTTTTATTTTAATTCATATACATAAATTTCTACTAAAATTTAATTTATTTATCATATAAAATATTATTTTAATTTATATTTATAATTTTATAATTAAATTCAAATTAATATTTATTAAAATGTATTTTTTAATAGTTGTTGATATTTATAGACTAGTAAATTATAAATAAAAAAAGAAATTAACTATGTAATTATTTTTTTAAGATTTAATTATGCATATAATTAATAAATACAATTAAATAAAAAATTTTAAAATATTTCATAATTACACAACGAATAATTAACACACACATGGTGATGAAAAACTAAACTAAAAATATTTGAAAGAATAAACAAGAGTGTAGGATAAATGTACAAGTGTAACATACAAGAAATAATGTTAGTATTTATATATTAATAAACTTATTTGAGTGATTTATTAACTTCCATTAATTTTTCTGATGATCAAGCTATAATCACGGCTAACCTATGGTTTGATTGAAGGGACATCATGTTGATGTTAAGAAAGATAGAAAAATAGAGGGAGAAAGAGAGAGAGAAAGAGAGGAGGAAGACAAAGAAGAGGAAGAAAGATTCAAACAAACAAACTTGTTGCTTTTTCCTCTTCTTTTTTCGTGTCTTAGGATTCTCTGTTGTCTCTAATTTAACATCTATTTTACCCAATTATATTAGTTATAATAATAACAGTTTTTCTATATTGAACACAATTAGGGGAATTGTAAAATCCTAATCCAGAAAAGTTTATATAGTTTGGAGCACTTCCTTGATTCTTTTCGTTTCAGGTTTGATTTTAAACTTTTCTGTTCTCATTTCATTTTGAGTTCTATACAATTGAGTTTCTTTCCAAATACAAAAGTTTACATTTCTTTGAAGCAAATTGTGAAATCCCACGGCCAGTGAATTTGGGTATAAATAGTTGACGAATCAAGTTAGGTGCCTCATTTTAGAGGCTCGTGCAATCAGATTTCGGTCTAACTGCACGCCAGTTGCAGCCTTTGGACTGGGTCGCACAACTCTTTTAAAATTCATTAGGGTTGTGATCATGTGCGACTCAAAATTCGGATTAATTGACATTCGATGGTTAAATCTAAAAATTGTTATGAAATGGATTTCCTCTAAGAAATCCTTAGGTTTTGGAAGTTTATAATTTTATTTCGTTAGCAAAATAAATATTGATATTGTGTTTTTAAATATTGAGAAAGGTAAATAAATGATGGCACCAAGCAAAATAAGAAGAGCACTGGGTGCAGTAAAAGATCAAACAAGCATAGGGTTGGCAAAAGTTGGAAACAACGCATCGTTATCAGACCTAGATGTGGCGATTGTGAAAGCAACTAGCCACGAAGAACATCCAGCAGAGGAAAGACATATAAGAGAAATTCTTGGACTAACATCATATTCACGCGCACATATAAGTTCGTGCGTGAACACATTATCAAGAAGACTGAACAAGACGAAGAACTGGATTGTAGCATTAAAAATATTGGTGTTAATACAAAGATTAGTAGCCGAGGGAGATCAAGCTTACGAACAAGAGATTTTCTTCGCGACAAGGCGTGGGACTCGTCTTCTTAACATGTCTGATTTTCGAGATGCTTCCAAGTCCAATTCTTGGGACTACTCTGCTTTTGTTCGTACTTATGCATTGTATCTTGACGAAAGGCTCGAGTTTAGAATGCTAGGTCGGCGTGGCAAGCGAAGTGCCTTTGGAATTGAGGAAGATGATGAAGAGGAGGTTGTTGGAACCAAGTCATCGCATCTCAAATCTACGCCTGTTCGTGAAATGAAAACTGAGGCTATATTTTCTAGGATACAGCATTTGCAACAACTTCTTGAACGTTTCTTGGCTTGCCGTCCAACAGGTAAATTTTCTTCTATGGTAATTCTTATTCTTTTTCTTTTTTTATCTTTTCAAAACAATTCATAGAATAATTTGTACTGGGTGGGTGCCGATCAGTTTATAAAATTTGACTCTATATTATAAATTAGGTACAAAATAAGTTAAACTTCACAATATGACCTTCTCGAAATACATGATTATGATTATGGTTATGATCTACTAAATTTTAATACCAATATCAATGAAAACAGGTACAGCAAAACATAACAGAGTAATTATGGTAGCTCTATACCCTATTGTGAAAGAAAGTTTCCAATTGTATTATGATATAACAGAAATTTTGGGCATCTTAATTGATCGTTTCATGGAGTTGAAAATTGCGGACTCTATCAAAGTTTACGATATATTTTGCCGTATCTCAAAGCAATTTGAGGAACTAGAAAATTTTTACGGATGGTGTAAGAACACTGGCATTGCTCGCTCTTCAGATTACCCAGAAGTTGAGAAAATTACACAGAAAAAGCTTGACCTAATGGATGATTTTGTGCGAGACAAGTCTGCATTAGCACAATCCAAACAACTCGTAATTTACGAACCCAACAATGAAGTTATAGAAGAAGATAAACAACCTGTAGAAGATCAAGTTTATGACATGAATGAAATAAAAGCACTACCAGCACCTTCACCGGAGATGATCATAACGGAACAAACAGTCGAAGAAGAAGAGATAAACGAGGATAAGAATAAGAATAATAATTGTAATAATGAGGTAGAGGCTGATTTATTGAACTTGAGTGAAGATGCAGCCACTATAGAGGAGCATGGAAACCAATTAGCATTAGCTCTATTTGATGGGTGTGGAGGACCAGTAGAAGGCGAAATGACAGGTGGTTGGGAAGCATTTGATTGTAATACGACAGACTGGGAAGCAGCATTGGTTGAATCAGCAAGTAAGCTATCTAACCAGAAGACAACATTAGGTGGTGGATTTAATATGATGTTGCTTGATGGAATGTACCAAAAAGGAGCAGAAATGTCAAATAATTTAACCTATACGGCTACTGGAAGTGCAAGTAGTGTAGCCCATGGTTCGGTTGGAAGACCCACAATGCTAGCTTTGCCAGCCCCTTCAACATCTGAACCTAGTAATAATAATAATAATACAATAGCATTGCACAATGCAGACCCTTTTGCAGCTTCATTGGCAATTGCTCCACCACATTATGTGCAAATGTCAGATATGGAGAAGAAGCAAAAGTTATTGGTTGAAGAACAGCTAATGTGGAAACAGTATGCTAGAGATGGAATGCAAGTTCGTCCACACCCAAATTCATATAATATTGGAGGTTATACAATTGGATAATAATTATAATAATAATTAAGTTATAGGATTATATCATTTTATACTAATTAAGCTTAAGAGGACATGTAATTATGCTTTCTCCAGATTTGATTAGTTAAAATATTCAAAATTTTCTTCTTTTTCATTTCATCAATTGCAATAGCAAACTCAACTTTTGTTTATTTTAATTTTTTTTTTTTGTTCTTATACAATTTCTAGTTTTTGTGCTGAGTTTAATAGCTTTTGAATGTTTCTATGGAAATGATGGTTCATGATGTAGAAGCCAAAAAATTGAAACTGCAGCTTTAATTTTACTCAATTTTTATTTTTCACATATTTCAAAGTTTTTACCGATATATTACAACTCTACTTTTGAATGTATAAATTAAAGGAATTGAGTTTTATTATGAAATAGTGATTATAACTTGTTCTGAGAATTTGATATGGTGATTTTGAAGCAAGTGTATTCATTAGGAATCTGTTAATTAAGAACACAGTAGTAAGACAAGCAAAGGATCATACGCTGTAAGGTAAAGAAGCTTGATATAAAAGGGTTCGGCCATACATACAGACCATCCTTACTCAGCCCGCGAAGAAGAGGTGCCTCTGTGGCTAGTGCCTTCACAACAAAATCAAATGGAAAGAATTTAATTGAAGTGTTATTTTGCTGATTAAATTTAGAAATGAATATCGCACAAAGTAAAAATTCTGGTTTGTGACTTATTGGCATAGGTAGTTTGAAGATGATCCTATAGCTTGTTTAGAGGTTAAGACATTTGCAATAGAAGGGGCAACTATACGGATTATGTTATCCTGGAGAAATCAAACTTTATATTCTAGGTTTACAACATTGACATCAGATTTTTGATTATTTGAGGAGGTGGTTCTATTCTATCAAACCATCAATGAAGGAAAGTAAATCATAGCCACAGAGAAGCATAAATACTTGAGCTTTCCAAGTTCGAAAATTCGTACTGGCAAATAATTTGATAGGTAGCTGAGATGATAGATTAAAGGTTATAATCTGATTATTTTGAAAAAAAAATGGGAGGATGACCCGACAACAGCTGAATTGATAATTGTTGGTGTTCTTGCAAAAGAGGAATCAGAAGAAGTACCTTGAGCCATGGAACCTAATCGGAGAAGAAAGTAAGGGACAAAACGTATCTTAAATAAGAGGCTCTGATACCATAAAGAGTTTGAAGAGTTCTGATTACTTTCTCAAGATTATACACATTCATTTTATAGTATATGTGAGTAACATATTTATATACAAATATTACACTTGTTATATATTAGAGATTGGATAATAATTTTTTTTCTTTTTTTGTTGTATTTTTTATAGTTTTATAATTTAATTTTTCTTATAAGTTTGATTATAGATTAGTTCATATATACTTGTAATGTAAATGAGCCATATAATAAAAGAAAAGGAGGTAAGTACAAGAGACAATAACACTATTTTTTATAGTTGAATACTTGATTTAAATATCAGTGTTTTACATGTAATTGATTGAATAAATAGTTGGCGGTATTCGAATTATTGTCTATATACTGATTATATTAAACTATATACTAGATTATATAGTTAGTCTACAAATTATATACTAGTTTAACTATATAGTCCTGCTTGTTCTTCCAACAAAGTGACTAAGGTACATTTTGTCACAACGCTAATTTGTAAGTTTTAAATAGTATATACTTCTTATATATTAGTTTTATAGGTAATTTGCATTCATAATCTTGTAAAATAATTTTTTTTTCTTTTTCTTAAATCAAATTTTTATTTTTAATCACAGTCTTGTCATATACTAGTTATATTAGAGTTTTACTTTAAAGTTTATTTTATTTTTGAATTGTAATCTAATTATATACTGTTTATATATTAGTATATAATCTTATTATTACATTTTGGTTGATGTAAGTACTACGAATTGGTCACAGGAAAAGTATTGAAGTGCATGTAATTATGAAATTGCTTTTTATTATGTACATTAGTTTGTAAATTTGCTATATGCATTTCGTAATTAGAGAGTTTTATAATTTGTATCCTTAGTAGATATTAGTTTTATATCGTTTTATATATTAGTTGCATGCTTAGTTTAGATTAATAACAAAAATTTATATTTCTTTTTATTATTATTGGTGTATTTGAATTTTTACTAAACTGAAAATTATTATGTACTATTTATATACCTATTATATACCAGTTGTATATCCAGTGTAATACTGCTAGAATATTGAGCTTTCAATAATAACAATGTACTATAATGTAATGTAGAAATATTTTATGCTTCATTTTTGGAGTTTTGTTGGGTTGATTTCAATGATCTCTTGTAAAATATGAAAGTTTAATTGAAGGCATTGATAGGGTCAATAGCTTACAATTAGCTTTTACAAATGTACATATTATGTGAAAATATTAGAATGCAAAATCACTAAAAGAATTATAATTGTTTTATTTTCGTACTTTAAACTTGGTATCGAAGGCATGGGCAAAATAGATCTAGAATAGAATTAATTCCTCCCTTAAGATTGTTTATATGGAGTTCATCACTAATCTTGCCACGAAATTTTGATAATTGATCGAAATTATAAGTAGTTTATGCAGTGATTTTTACTTGCGCGTATTAATTCGAGAATTTCTATAAGTCATTCTTGTTTTGATTTTCACTTTTAGAAAAACTATGAGGAGCTAAAAAAAGTACAGTCGACTGACCAGACAGATAAAGGAAGTACCATATGATGTTGTAAGAATGATGAGCATCAGTAATATATATATACGCACACAGATTTGGCAATGTTTAAAGTTATCCATTATTGGAGGGTGGGGGGATAAATTCTATAGGAGGTACATCTAGATTAGTGGATGATAGCTAGTTGATTGAGATGCATGATAAAGTGAATCATATAGAAGGCAACAACAAATTATTAGAGAGTAAGATAACATATATAGCTATGATAAAAAAAAAAAAAAAGATAACATATATAGTTCTTTTTTTGGTTGAGAACCAGACTTATATGCAAAATATGTTATTAGGGCTGCCAAATAAACTACTTACCAGGACCTAGAAATTCATATGAAACTGGACAAATATACAATATATAGAAAAATTAAAAATATATAAAATATCTATTAGTTATTATTGTTTGTTTTATATATATCAATAATAACTATAAATGAATACTTTTTAATTTCAAAAGTAAAACTATTAATCTTGTATTAAAATTTTAATTTTTTTATATTAACTTCAAATATTTATTAGAATTCTATAAAAAATAAAATTAATATAATAATAAAAAGAAGATAGAGAAGTGGAGAAAATAAAAAGAAACATATAAATAAGAATGAAATTAAGAAAAATTATTTTGATCTAAAATTTTATTTTATTATTTAATTATAAAAAAATTGAGTAAGTAGAATAGAAATAAAATAAATTATTTGAAATTTTATTTTTTAAAAATTTCTAAATTACATTAAAATAATAATCTTTTAATAATATATTAATATAACAAATTTCTAAAAATTAAATATATAATAAAAATAAATTTTAAAAAATATATAATAAAAAATATCATTATTATAATCTTATTAGATTATATTAATAAAATAAATAAACAATATACTAACTAAAAATTAAAAATTAACTAAAAATTAAATATATAATAAAAATAAATTTAAAAATATATATAAATAGAAAAACTATCATAATTATAAAATTATATTAATAGAAAAATAAACAAGAAACTAAGTAAAAAATAAAAACATAGAAGAAACAAACAAACAACGTACTAAATAAAAAGTAAAATATTTAACATTAATGATATTTTGGAAAATTGAACCAAAGTGTGCAGTATCAAAAAACAACTTTTCTACTATTATAACGCTAAAAAATTTATATTAGAATATATTATTTTAATAATTTTATTTTATTTAGTGTGAGAGGATGCTTATCTTTGGATCAAGATAGGTACACTCTTGCCACTTACATAAGTTTCCAAGACTTGCTAATAATCTCATAAAACTCGGCCTTCTCTTGCCAAAAGTTCAAGAATCTAAACACTTTAGCATTACTAGTAGCAATAACATCATTACTCAATTTAATTAACAAAGGAGAATGATTCGTTAAGAACCTTGGTAGATGGGTGACAGAAGCTCCTAGGAAAGAATTAAGTAAATCATCATTAATTATCGCTCTTATCAATTCTTTCGAAAGGATTCTTCAAAAAGTTAAGGTCCAACAATGGTGGTCGCCAAAGGAGGGATTTCATCTACAGACCTTTTATTATTTCGAAAATTCCAGTCTCAAGCAAGCTTTTTCTTCTTCAAAAAAGAGTTAGAAAAAACTGACAAAGAAAAGATAAGCCTGATTAAGTGGTGAACAGTAACTCACGAGGAGCAGAGTTTATAACAGCCTCTATTTACCCCTAGTTTTTTCTTTTATTTTGTTGTTTTATAATTACCCTATGATAAAGTGTGCTAAGTGCATACTAATTTGAATTTCATTAATTCTATAAAAATAAATATCATTAATCAACACAAATTATAAGGGGAAAAGAAAAACATGTACCCATGAAAATCTTAATCGAAAATTGGACCAAAATGAAGAAGTCTTTAAGAAAAAGAAGAAAAAGTGAAGAAATTTGGAATGTAGCAAAGTCCTATCTATTAGACAAGCAAAGGAAATAACACCACATCTAATTCACGTCTATGTTGCAAAAGGCAGAGACAATCGAGCAGAGTGAGACCTTGCGAGCGGTGGCCTATTCTCAATGGCTGGCCTACTACTCACATGCTTCAATGTGCTATTTTCTCCTTTTTGCCCCTCCGTCGTCGAACATTTCACTGGCGGCGGCCCTACACTAACCGCCTTCTCACACCGACAGCTCAACAACCCTCCTCCTCTTCTCTTCCCGCCACTCATCTCCGTTTCATGGTGGCGCGTCGTCAACATTTCATCTATTTCTGAAAAATTGGTTACACTTGCTTTGTCAAATCCTTCTGCCGTCGTTACACTCCAATCGATGCTAACCTCACTTGGCTCGTAACATTCATCTATACTATGCCTTAAACGTCTCGCATGAAATATTGCTGCCTCGTCCATTGAGTCTCGCCGGTGATTGTGCATTTGATACGACGTCGTTTGATTAGTAGAAAAGCTTTCTATTTCGAATAAGTCTGAACTTGCATCACTTGCCATGTCGTCTTCTGTTACTGTCATTCGTGACTTCGGACTTGCCGGAAATGTAAAACTCTGCCGTCGCTGATGTTCTATTGTTGTATTAGTTGTAATAGGATCATCTGGTGGTCGGAAAACTTCGAGAGAATCCCGTGGTGGATCCTCAAGCGGAAGAGGGGGAGGAGGAGCAAGTTTGAACGGTGGAAATGATGATGATGGTGCTGAAGTAGTAGTAGTAGTTGTTGTTTGGTTGAGTATAGGGAAAGTAAATCCATTTGTGCCATCGGCAAATGGTCTCGCCGTCGCCGGCGTTGCTAAAACCCGATGGTGGGTAGCAAAACGGTTATCGTCGGTTGGGATTATTTTATGACAAATTGGAAGAACTTGCTGTCGTTGAAGCCATTGATCTGTTACAGAACAATCAGGAATTATCTGCCTTTCAAGATTAATCCGTTGATCGGACTTGTGATTTAATCGGGATCGGGTGGTCGGTTCTGTTAATTTTACTTGAACAGATTTTTTGCCGGAGCAAGGGCATTTTCGGCCGAGAAGCCATTTTGTTGCAGAAGAAGAGGATTTTTTCTTCTTTTCATTAAGATTACGGATAGAAACAGCAATAGCACCAGGTGGGTTTGACAGCAATCCGGTTTGGCTATTCCAACTGGCCTCGGACGAAGCCGTCGGTGTTGCATGAAATGAACGAGTCCTGTAATTCCGGCCATATTCCGACGACGAAGCAGAAGAGAATCTTGGAAGAGAAGAGAAATCAGAAATGCGTTCTGGGGTAGGAGAAACCCTCTTGCTGATCAATCGGGAATCATTGCTATTGCTTTCGTTGAAGTATTTCTGTGCATCAAAAATGCTTAATTCAGAATCTTCAGCTTCATCTGATGATGGTATGAAGGTTGAAATTGTTTTCTGTTGCAAGGAAAAGAGAGAAGAGGAAGGTGGTTCTGCTGTAATGGATTTTTTCAGCATTTTAAACAAAATTTAGACTTTGATGTTGCAGGATCCTTAAGCCTATATAAACGTATCAGGAAACAGCAACACTTCAATAATCAAGCAGTAAAAATAGTAGATCCTGATAAAGCAATCAATGGAAATTCAAATCTAAACTTGAAACTCTTTACTTTGAAACATTTGTCTGGATGTAATATACGAATACAACCATAGCTCAAATTATCTGGATATTTAACTTTATTTTAGGACAAGTATAAAATTGCCACCTTTTATGTTTGGATAATTTACTGTATGGCTAGTGTTTTTTTTTTTTTAAATTTTAAAAATATACTTACTTATATTTTATGAAAAAAAGCCTAGTCAACGGCTATGTAAAAGCTCGTCTGAGTTCGTTCGTTAAGTTAAACTAATAGAGCTAGAGCCTAATTTTCAAGCTAATAATAAACAAGCTTGGCTCTTGAACTCGCTGATAAACTCATGAACCGATTGTTAATTGGCGTTTGCAAACATGTTCGTGAATAATTCGTTTAAGTAACTTTCGAATAGGGTATTATGATTATTTGTATATACCAATAAGTCAATTAAATTCAGCATTTAGTCTGTATGTTGATTTGAGTGTTATTTTAAGAAATACAATAAATTATAAAAATTTGCTATGAGTTTTTCACGAATGTAAACCTTTACTGAATAATTATTTTCTGTATTATCACCTTTTGTTTATTTATGATTTAATTTCATACATGTTACCTTCAATTTTTTAATTTTATTTCGAAGTATACAGAAATTCTTTTAGTATTATTTTAGACTTGCAATTGATTTATTTGCCAAATTACGGTGTTTGTAAAATCTATAAAAAAATTATAATTTGCAATTTTATTGAACTTTTATATTTGAAGCTCGAAAAAAGCTTTGAGCTCGCAAAATTTTTAACAAAATTCTTAACCACCAAAACATGAATACATAGGTGTTCGGTTGTAATTTTAGAGCAATTAAACAATATATATATATATATATATATATATATATATATATATATATATATATTCCCTTTTCTCATCCATTTTAAACTAAAAAATGAAAGGGTAATTTAGTAAATAGTGTTGATAGTCTCTGGTACCCCGGACACTCTAGGCTTTCATTTTTCATTTGTTAAAAACTAAACTTTTTTTATTAAATATTATAATAATTTCAGGGATTCAATAAACTGAAGTTATAGATTCTATCCTGTAAATTTTATAAGTTTTAGCTAATTTTTTTCACGGGTGTGTGGATAAGAGTCCAAAATTGATTTGGAAAAAAATTAAATAAAAGGGATTCGTGGAACATTTAAAATATTTTGAAGGAGTTGCTATATTAATTTATTATTTTGAAGAAAAATTAAGGAAAAATCTAATTTTCTTGAAAAATGCGCTAATCTAGAATCAAAGTAGATTTGGAGAGACTAGATTTTCATATGTGAGGTAAAAATAATGAAAAAGTATTATTTTTGAAGAAAAGAAATCAAAATTTTAGGAGAAAAATAATATTACTTGCAACACAAATCATCACAAATAAATGAAAGGAATAATATCAAGGAGAGAATTAATTTCAGATCTCAAATCTCAATTTAAATATTGTTCATGCACAAAATACTCAATGAAAACTTCATAAAAAGGCACAAATAAAATAATAAACTGAAAATAAACAACCTATAAACAGCTGATAAAAGAGACAAATAAAATAATAAACCGAAAATAAACAAGCTGTAAACAGCTTTATGCATGCTGAAATTTATGACAAACTGGCTTGAAAACTGATTTTATGCTAATAATAAAAAGAATCCGATTTTAATTAAAAATAAAAGGAAGAAAAAAGGTTTTTTGAGTTAATTGAGCATGCAGAGATTAAATCCCAAACCTTTCTACATATATGATTTTAATTCAGTATCAGGGCAAAATGTAGTTCCAAATCACAATGAAATGATTTAATTACATATTATAATGTGATAAGTGAGAAGAGATTAATTGAAAAACTAGTTGAAATACGACACCTGAGTCCCAATTATTCAACAATATATCAGTTAAATCTTGAATTTGCAGGTTTAGATCCAAAGAAAAATAATTTGAATGCATGGAGGAGAGAGAAAACTTGGATGGACTGTGTCATGGGAGAAAACTAGTTTTTTTTGGAGGTTCCAATGTGTAGAGAGCAGCTTAATTATGTATTGAACTGAAGGAAAGCTGGGGTATTTGTACAGTTAGGTAGGACTTATTTAGGAGTGTAGGGAAGTAATTCCAAATCTAACTGGAATTAGGCATCCTTGTTTAAAAACCAAAGCAGAGAATATTATAGAATTAGGACATTTTAGAATAAGTGAAATCTGGACTAGAGTAGGGGGACAAGTAAGCTGGTAGGACCCAATAATATCAGACAATACAAGTGACACGTATCACCACTGGACTACGGCACATGGTAGAATTTTAAGGTGAAACATAGCTGCAAGATGAAAGAAGGCAGCGACACGTGGCAGGTAGTGGAATGGCCGGAGTCTAATTGAACTATGGCAACAACAGTCGACGATGGAGTGTGACGCCCACGCATAGTGGTGGCTGTTAGTCTGTGTTCAAATACATTTTACCTCGAACTAGGAATTTTTCCATATTAGAAAGGTCGAGTATATCGGACTTAAAACGGAAGTATAAGATAAAAATTAGAACAAACCGAACCAAACCAGCACAATCAAACCAGAGGTCAAAGTCAACTAGCCAGTCAGCGCCACGTCATCAGCCAGGAACCAACTAAAAGACGATAAATGTTTTAAGTCCGATACTCAACCTTTCTAATTTGGAAAAATTCCTAGTTCGAGATAAAATGTATTTGACATTGAGAGAGACATACGGTAATAAAAAACCGCGACATCTAATTGGTAAAGAGGCTAGAACAGTGTCTGGTTCAAGCCATTGACTGTAGAAAAATGCTTAAATTGCGCTGGGTTTTTTTACTGAGACTTTGCCCTCGGCTTAGACCCAAGGGATCAGACTTTTGGAATAGCAAATTTTAGTATTCATAATGGGAAATGGACGATCTCAATCATTATGTACAAAATAAGTATTAAAAAATAATTCAATTTATAAACGTATAGATAATGATTTCATAGTACACTGCAAATCATCTATAAACAACTACTATTTTTTTAAAAAAATCAATTAACAAATTTATTTCTTTCGGACTCGTACAATTCACAGCGGTGGAAATAATCTTTGTTGTTGAGGAAAATACTACATTCCAAGCATCTAAACAATAGCTCATAACTTTCACAAATTAGAGAAATATCACTTTAGGCTAGATATAGGCCTATAGAATTTAATATTTCAAAATTATCCTTTTTAATTAGTCAAAATATTAATTTAACTATTTTATAATTTAAAATTTATTAGATTTGTCTATATAAATCACTATCTTTCCATAAATTTCAAATTCATAAAAAATTCACCAGGTCGCCAGAAAAATGAGCACTATCTTCATAAGCTAGTTCTCGGTAATCTGACCAGAAAAAAATTCTAATGAATAGAACTCTGTAAATAAAATTATCAAAAATTACTATTATATCTTTGTGTTTTCACTTAATTTAATTTTTTCTCCTATGTTTTTTTTTTTCAAATTAACTATTTTGTTCCAGTATTTTAGAAAAATTATAATATTTTGTTCTTTTTAATTGAAAACAGTGATGAAAATTAACAAATCATGTCTCATCTAAATTGTTTCTTTGCCCTAATTACATTATAATATTAACTTTGACTGAAGTAACATATATTTATCGGAAATATTAAAATGTCGTTAGATTAACCAACTGATTTTTTAGTTTTTTTAGCAAATCAGTGTTGTTTCACTCAAAACTATTATTATTATTAAAGAAAATTATGATAAAAAATATAATTTATTTAATTCTAACAATTAATGCCAAATTAGGGGACTAGAAAAGGATGGAGGAAGGAGATGGATGGCTAAATTTTACCAACAATATCTCAACTTTAAGGTTGTACCAATTCAATATTCTAATGTGTCTTCCACGTACACAGTAATCGGTGGCGGACCTAAAAAAATTTAGTTGTGGGGTCAACGTTGAAGAAAGTATATAAATTATCAAATTAATATATATCTAAAGATAAAAACTTTTTTATGATTGAACCCAACGCAGTCAAATTCATTGAAAAATGCTAGCAATTACATCAATAATATATCTAATGATAAAAATATAATACTATATATTTTTTTTATAATTGAACTCGGGATCAAATTCCTTGAAAAGTACTAGCAATTACATCATTAATAATATTATTAAATACATCTCCCTCTGTATAAACTACTAAATAATCATTCAATAATTGATCACACGTTTGATTGCGTAATTTTATCTTGACCAAGTTCATTGCTGAAAAAGACCGTTCCACGAGTAAAATCATCAGAAGTTTAAAAAATAAATAAACTTGTGGATAAATGATATGCTTAATTAATCCAACCAATTTTTCACTAAGGTCACTATGTCCCTTTAAATTATGAAACATGTCATCTCGAGGCATATCAAAAATATAATTTTCAAGTCATTTTTCAAGCTTCAATAGCTCAACATTAGGATAAAATTGAGCCAATCTTATCAACATTTTCTTGTCAAAAGAAGCAAAGTGATCAATAGGACTCAAGCAAGCCATACAACTAAGTAACTCGGTATTAACTTCATTGAATCGATTATTGAGCTTTTGAAGCTGAATGTCAATAAAAGTATAAAGTACTTCAACATGGTAGTGATTTAAATTTATGACCTTCGATTTATTACGACTTGATTTTCCCTGAGGAACATATAACTCATCCTACTTAGGAGTATAAATATCACACTTGTTATAAAAAGAAGAAACACTTTCCTAATGAGCTTCCCACTTGTCATCCCTCATCACTTGTAGTTGTTCCTTTACTAAATTAACAAGTGCCATTTGCTCTTATCTTTGTAATACTAAATTAAGCTCATGTGTAAATTATACATCAAAAGCATCATAAAACATAGCTCAAAAGATTGCAATGAATCAAGAAGTCTTTTTGCTTTCTTTAATCAGTATGGTTTCCATCAATGGTAATAATTTCAAGCACATCAATGATTGAAAAGAAAATTATAATAATATTTCAAAGTGACCTGTAATGAGAAATCCACCGTGTATCACTTGGCCTTTTGAGTCCAATCTCTTGATTTAAGCCACTTTAAATCAATCTCTCCATACTTATTGTTTTTCAATCTTTTCAGCTTGTTTTTCTCTAAGAGTATCTCTATGCTTGTAAGAAGCTCCAAAAAATTCAATAAATCATCAACTAAGGAAAACAAACAATCAACTTCGATATGATTTTTGGCAACTGCAACAAGTGTTAGTTGAAGCGGATCAGCAAAGCAATGAATAGAATAAGCGGAAACACAATCTTCCATAATTAAGGTTTTCAATCTATTAATTTTCCCTTGCATGTTACTATCTCCATCATAATCTTGTCTACGAATTTTAGAAGAACACTGACAAGTAATGAATCAATTGCTTTTTTCAATGACAAAGCAGAAGTATCAGTCACATGAACAATGTCAAGAAATTGCTCAATTATGACTCCTTTTTTATCCACATAACCCAAAACAAGGGATATTTATTATTTGTATGATATATCACAAGACTCATCAACTAATATTGCAAAAAAAAAAAAAAATCATCACCAAGATCAACAATAATAACCTTAATTGTCTCTTAGCACAAACATGAATAACAATCAATTAACACAAACAATCAAGTGTGGTACTCTACTTTAGCTTGATTTTGTTGCTTATGAAGGGCACCGGTATAGATTATTTCTGCTTCATTGGATTTTGGCATTTCATGACAGCTTGATTATGAGTACTTTTATCTTTTTCGTTCCATGGTCTAAATCCTTCATTCACATAAGAATCACCCCCATTATGGTTTTTCAACAAAAAGAGAGCATTTCTTTTATACTATATTCTAAACAATACGCATAATCATCAAACCATGAAGGATTAAATATACAAGAGGTACCTCCAATACTTCTTAGGGGGAAATTATGATTGCAAGGTTGGCAAGGACCTTTTTTAATTATGCTCTTCTCACTTCATCTTTGATTATTTGGATGATGTTGGTTTAAGTGTTAAATATTCTGTTTTGATGATCTATAAAACCATGAGTTTTTAGAATTTTCCTTGTATACTTGCAATATCTAATCATGCAGATATGAACATGAAATCTGAAGATCAAGCTACAAGACATCTAAACTGAAGGATCCTTCTAAAGATATTCAAGATTAGAAGAACCTAGTTCAGAGTGTCAGTTTAGAAAGTAACGGTGGCTTAAGAGAAACACCAAGTCTTCATGGTTAAAATCTTTTAAAATATTTTCAAACTTGTGTCTCTCTTTTCAAAGTGATGTCTAACTTTTTTTTTAATTGCGTATTTTAACTAAATTGTGAGATAACGTATTTTTACTAAAATGAAAATTGTTTTCTGAACATACATAAAATTGTTTTTAACGTCAGCTGAAAGAGAAAAGTCAAATTAGTCTTCTAAAGTTAGTTCAAAAGCA